>MU790674.1:0-54503 GCA_027886635.1 Lentinula boryana
GGTATGGTTTGTGGGAGGGGTGCAATGGGACTGTACGGTGAAATTTTTTGATATCCATAGTACATGCTTGTGTACCAGGAGGTGCATTAATTATCTGGTGATATTATTGTTAGATTGACGAGAATAACGAATGTGAATATGATGTCCCATTGGGCGGTCCATCGGACGAGTCAATATGACTCAAGAACAATTTAGTTCTGAAAATAATAAATATGTAGCCCATCGGGCGAGTCGATAACCATTTGGTTTCGGCGATATATCAGTCCATTTGGACGTGTCAAGAACCATTTGGTTCTGACGATATATGATAAATGCAATGTATGCCATTTGGCTTAATCTCCAGCCCATTTGGGCAGTCCATCGGACTAGTCAAGAACCATTTGGTTCTGACAATATATATGTCCATCGGACGAGTCGAGAACCATTTGGTTCCGACAATATGTGATGTATTCGCAAGTCATTTGACCAATGCGAAGAAAACCCCATTATGAATCGATATATTTGAATTCTTACTCACCAATTCTGCTACCATTGGGGCTGAATCGAAGGTTGTAGGAAAATTGTCTTTATCCACGAACGAGTTTACCGACGCTATTCGGTTGCCCGCCTGGTCTTTTCCTCCCTTGGAAAGGTGTCTACACACCCTAAACTTGGGAGGTTTACCCGGTTCTTGTGTAGATTCGGCGACAATAAAAGGAGATGAAATGAATTTCCCACCGAGTATCCGTTCGGTTTTCTCTTGTGTGAATGGTCCCGACATGCGACCGGCTTCTTTCTCCTCTTCGAGGTATTCATTGAGTATTTCGGGGTGGTGTTCGACAGATATGTGGTTTGGAATAATAATGGTTTCGTTGATTTTGGGCATTTTCCCGAGGTGGAAGCCTTGCTGGATATTTCTGACAAGAAATGGGTAACGATCTGTGAGGCCATGGATAGCGAGTTCTATTGTGAATGCTGCTGGGTCATAAGGTGTGACAATGCGATTGAAAATTTCGATTTCTTCTGTGGTTGCGTCTTGAACGGGCGAGCGTGGTATAATATCATGTAAGAAATCATGGAAAGGAAGCGGGTCTGGAAGCTGCGTGTTTGTGAAGGGATTTTCAGATGCGAGCGCACGACTGGTGGTTGTCGCGACAGGAATGGGGGCCTCCGCATAATGAGCATATATGCTCGCTCCGCGGGCATCCCTTGTTGCATGTGCCGAAACAGTTGAATATGATACATATTTTCCCTCTCCCGTCCCGTGTTTTGAGCTCGGTACCGCTATACGATGCGAAGGGAAATTTGCCGTGGTTCGCATTCCTGTCCCCGAGCTTGTGACCCCTCTGACCGCATCCGATGCAACGAGGAGCGGAGTCTTTTTCCGGGTTGCTGGCGCGAAAGAACTGGTTGGGTAGGGGGTGGGTTGTGGTTTTGAAGCTGGAGTTGCTTTTCCTGGAGTCGTATTGGGAAGAAGAGTACGCTGTATAGTTCGATGACTCCCTGGGAGTATGTTGTTTACCTCTTGAAACCGAAATAGCTTTAATCTCTGTCCAAGTGTTAGCATACATGGACGCCTCGAATTCCATGTCTAACTCGTAATGCCGTTGTCGGAGTTTTGCTTCGTATGGTCTCCAGATATCGTATAATTCTTCGGAATCCTCCTGGTTAACAAAGAAATTAAAATGAGATTTGAAAAATAAAGCTCGAGGTGTATTCTCGAGTGACATAGCGCGCGAAGATTCGAAAGCGTAGTAATTGTCGTACGCTTTCCACCAGTCTAGGACCGTCATTTCTTCGTCTCTAGAAGGACCTGTTTTTGCTTCCTTTATCTTCTTTTCCATATCGCTTATACTTAGAATGTATTTCTTGTCTTCATGTGCAACGTGAGTCCGGTCGATTTTGTGAAGGTTGGAGTTTATAAAAGAAAGGTTTTTTGGTGTGAAAAATGCTAGTGGGAACGTGTGTTTGTGCTTGGCGGTAAAAAACATCTCCCGTGGAAAGGAGATGGGATTTGGCTGGGTCGCGTCGATTTTATTGAGTACGATGTCGGGTTCGAGGGTCCATTCGTTGTTTCCGATAGCCGACCTTGCCTCTTTTTCCTTGGTTGAATCTTCTTTATTCGCTCTGTTGAGTTCCCTAATCGTGGCAGCGTCGAGAAGTGGTTTGACTGTCGCGAAAACATCTGGGTCCGATCTTATGTCGTCCATTTCTTCGTCCTCTACGGTTATAAGAGATTCGACGTCCGAAACTTCTTCTTCATTACTGCACGCCCTTTCTCTTCTGGCCCTGTTCCTGTCCATAATCTTCTTGTTCATCTCTAATCTCGATTGAAGCGGCAATTTCTTCAAACGGGTGGTGATTTGTTCGTTTGCGTGGGTACGGCGATTTCTGCTTGGACGGTCGAACGACGCGTCATAGTGCATAAAACGTTGTCGTTTGCTCGTGATTCCGGTGACCATTGTATCGAGAGGCAGTGGGAGATCGGTCTGGTGAATGAAGGACGAGAAATAAAATATGATATTCTTTGTATGCAGACGGCGGTGAGAGATCAGGCAAAAGTATGAATAAGCGCCGTTATAGCGCTGTGCTGATTCTCACACGCCTGCTATCTTATCCTCTGATAAGCCGCCACTTTCGGCGACTTATCCCGGAGTGTTGCTGTAGGTCAAATTCGTAAATATTAGGGCACCCATAGCGTGGTACGTGGTCCTATTTACAAGCAGTTAATCTGGGATTCAGAGCTATTGAGCGATCTCTCACCTCTCAACTGGGTCATCATAATAGGATTGACACTTGCCTCCTACTTCAGTATTGGAATCGAATACGACAGTAGGAACCCCGCGAGATTCTAGTTCGTGAGCAACAGTTAGCCCTGAAGGTCCTGCACCCACGATACAGACAGGATGGTCCCCTTGGAACGCGGCGTGAGCCCATCCTAGCAGCAAAACGGGTCCGAGCAGGACAGATCTAGAGCCTGGCAATTTCATCTTAAGGAATAAGAGAGAAAACAAACAAGCCGCGTTCTTACTCCTGTCTTTATATAGCGACTCGGCGTTCAAATAAATCTGTCAGAAATAATTCGATCATCACGATCATTGGAAAAAAAAAGCAAATTATAAACAGACTCTTTACCTTCGAATTATATTCAATTATTCTGCATACTACACGCATGAAGACTTGAGGACGTGCACTGAGAGATCATTGTGTTCAGAAATCATTTATCCATCTAGACTCGGAGCCAGACAACTACTGTGATGCAGTAAATGGCGCATGTTAACACCAAGGTACCTTTGCGTTAGTTCAGCTACATGTTAGTACGGACCCTTCTTTACACCGTAGCTCCCCTTTTTGCCGGTGCCCAGGGTCCCAGCACCTTCGTCAGATGTACTAAGGTAATACGGATACTAAAGAACATGATTCGGAGGAACAGTAATTGCAGTGTAGCTTGACCCCGCCCTGACAGAAGCGTATCATAAATCCATTCAGACCGGTTTTTGGTTATTGACAAGTGCTTTTCGAGCACCTGCTAGGAGGCAAGCGTTAGAGTCATTCGGGGTTATCAAGAAAAAAATCCGTCAGACATGGCGTAGCTTTGTTTGGAGACACGCTCACGTGCATCACTTCGCTTTCTTTCCGAAATTCCAACCACTACCGTCTTCTGGTGTCTTCGTAGTTCAACGCGATAACAGGAGACGTTGTTGCGATTTCTTGCGTATAAACGATGTAAATACTTCTCATAAAAAATGCTCCTTCGGTGCGGTCTTGACAAACGGACCGTGGTGAGTGATGATCAAACGCTTTTGCGGGCCTCTTTGGGTGGCCTTGGATTTGGCTCTGATAAGATCTTTGGAGACCATAGTGGAACAGCAGAACAACTGGCGCGCTTCATTTTGGATGATACGCAGGGCGATCCTCCCGAGACGTCGCTCACATTTGGTTGGAGACAAGAAGCGGATAAATTTATCTTAGCTCATGGACGAGTAACACATCGGATTGGTGCAACTCTAAGTCTTTAGCAGCTGTGATAGCTCCAAACTTTCAATTGATCCCGGTAAGGCTTTGAAAGGTTGTCAAAGAGGTACTCGATTTCTCGAGTTCACAAACTGATTGACCTCTGGATTCATGATCAGACGTCAAAATGTGGATTGTGTTTTTTTCGCTCAGTCTGATACTGATTTCGTCTTCCTGCACTTTCGACCACATTTCAGTTTGCCCTCTACCAGCGTCACGCAGCCGTTGAGTAACAATAGACCACGCAGCTAATGAGCCTACCACAACTTCCCTTATTCGCAATCAATTGCGGTTTTATACTAATAAAACTCCCGCAGAACCAGCCGTTCATTGAATCAATACGAGAGTGTTCGACGTAGCACAAGATTGTGTACGCGTCGATTCGCTTGCAGTAACGCCGATGTGAACCATCTGACATTCATTGGAAGTGAGAGTCCGGACGCGATCTGAAAAATCAAGCGCTAAAAGCATAACCACCGCTGAATCCTGGCGCTCCGACAAGGGCGAACATTTCCTCAGCATCACCTCGGATCGTCACGGCCTTCCGTTCATGTTTGTCGCACCGACGACGATTTCCTCTTCAGAACCTTTCCTTCCCTTTCAATGGCCTCAGCCCCCGCAACGATCATTATTCCAAATGTACCTGATCCTTCAAAGGCAGGTGCGCCTCTTTTTGTCGGTCAAAAATGTCAATACCACCCTTCGTTCCGCTCTGCCGCTGCAGATGTAGTTCTTTGTGCTTCAGATGGTGTCATGTATCGAATGCATTCCTATACCTTGCGTACATCTTCGGGATTCTTTCGCACAATGTTTACACTACCCCAGCATAGCCCGCAAACAGATCGGAAAGGGCTTCAGCCGCGAGATGTTTCTATCTCCACATACGTGTCTTCCGATGTCCTTACCTTGTTCCTCATGTTGATAAGTGGATTGCCAATCAACGCGCCCTTACATGAATGGGGCCATTTATCTCCATTCGTTTCGTTTTCTAGTCCTCCTAGAAATGACAAGGCGTCGATTCAATCTTGCTTTGATATCATAGATCGCGTGCTACACCTGGCAGAAGATTGGGATGCCCCAGGGCCTTTATCATATCTGCGACTGGGTTTGCGAAACCCAGAGCTGGCGAAGCGATATCCTTTAAAATTGTTTTCTATTGCCTCACACTTTGGATGGGACTACGAGCGCAATTGGGCCGCACAACACTGTCTAATGATCGATTTTCCCCATGATTTGGACCTGGAAATCCAACACACTATGGAAAGCATGTCTTCTAAGGACTTGCTGTGCCTTTTAAAGCTGCGCCATAGAAGGAAGGAAGAATTTGAGGCGCTCCTTAATGATCCTGATCGTTTCTCGGTTGGGAATGCAGAAGAGGTTTTTTGTCCACAATGCCACGAAACTCTTGTAGATAATGGAACATGGAGGGTTCTCAAAGAGGCAATGATCATGGAATTGGAACGGCGGCCTTTGGGAGACACTATTGTGGGCTACGACGTCGATGGCATTGGCGGGGAAAGTTCTGCTGGGGGTTTACTCACCTGGCCAGAAGCAGATGCGTGTTTCAATGCGATTTGCAAAAAGAAGGGTTGTGGGTGCTTGACTTACGATGAATGCACAACCTTGAAGCAAATTCAAGGCTGTATAGACAATCTCACCTGGGACTTGTGAGATGTCAATGCAGGAAATGAATCATGTGCATATAACAGCCCATTTTGCTGGCCTGAATTGCTATGAGTACCACGAGCCAGTCTAGTATAAGTATCCCTCTCAAAGGGTAGATAAAAAAAACTCTTAACACGTCGAGTTGAGAGATACAGATTGCAGATCGTGAACATAAGGGTTGCTTTGAGCTGTTTCCTTTCCTTGTTTTCTGAACGTTCATGCATGCGTTCTTAGCCTTCCGCAACAAGAAACACAACATCCCGCCCAGTCGCATCCGCGCACATAGCGGTTTCTCACTTTTAAGAACGAATGATCGAAACGGAGAATTGGAGTACTGCCGTTTAGAACGATACAAGATAACTCGTAAAATGAACATGGTCATTCAACACTACCTATCTCTGCCACTTTCGTCAGAAATTTCGCAACGACAGACTTTCCTCGCTGTAAGTTGTTGAGAGAAATCCGCTCGTTCGGAAGATGTGCCTGATCCTAAGAATAAACGGTTATGAGTTCCGAACAATCGAAAATGGATCGTAAAGTACGAACCGAGCTCTGTCCCATAGGTAGGTGGAAGGCGTGACAAGCGAATGCTTTTTCGAGATATGGAACGGAGGGTACAGACTGCGGGCAGTCAGAGTGGATATTTCATGTATTGAAAAATTTTAACGCACTCCTCCTTCTCGTATACGAAGAGGTACCACTCCCCATTCCTCATGGATTGCACTTTCTAAAGCCTTGAACCAAGGATCATCGAGCTCCCCAATCCACCAATCAGCAGGATTATTGATGTTCACCCTGATTTCATTGGGCGACTGAAGGTCACTGAATGAAGATAGCAGGAACTGGCAGAGAGAGCCAGCAATAACTTCCAGTTTTTGGTCGGGAACAATGCGAAGGGATATCTGGGAGTTGACAGTCCCTGGGATGACAGTAGAGTCTAGTACAGCGTCAGGGAAAGCTCCAGCATAATGAGTGTAAAGAAAATCCTACTGACTGTTCGGGCCCGAGACTTCGACGTTATGTATTGTCAAAGCAGGTTCACGCCACCGTGAGGCCATATAGGACGCAGGCTTTTGTGTTATGGTCGCTAGTTGGGAGTAAAGTTCTTTTTCTGCCTCGGTCTGCGGCCGGACGTGGTCATCTGATACAGGGAAATGCTCGGCTAGAAAGAAGAGGACCACAAAGAAGTAAAGCAGACGTACAGAATCCAGGTATCTGTATCTGCTGCTGTTTGTCCATGAGCATTGACAAAAGGTTGATCCTGGTAGTTAGCAATGAACATCAACTGGACAGCCTCGAGATAAGTAGGATCAGAGGCTTACATGTCTTTCATGGGCTCTGCAACACCACCGCCATCGACGCCAGAGTGTGAGTCGGGGAGTTTGTTACAGATCTAGTGAAGAAGTTTAACGTTGTGGATTTGCGAAGGAAGACAGAACGATATACATACCTCGATTGAGCAATGGATTACTCCACGAAGGCCGTAGGTAATGCAAGGTGTATCTTCAGATATCCAGGTTGAGTTACTTTTGAGAGCGAAATCAGTATTTCTGCTCCTGCATCGAATCAAAGGCAAACCACCTGACTAATATCGCATCGACATGCCCTATCTGGTCCTGTAGCATCGCAAGCGTCAGAGATCGTGTTCCAGGCTTGTAAACATTTTGAGATTACTTTGTATTTGTCCACGGCAGACGAAAAGTTAACACTCCCGCATTCCTCTTGTCCCTCGACGAGGAAAACGACATCGACTGCGAGAGAGCGCTGGTATAGAAGCTCTGCAGCCGCGAATGCGACGGCAATGATAGGTCCTTTGTTATCTGTGACTCCACGACCATAAAGATAACCGTTGCGTCCATCCAGCGTAAACGGGTCGGAGTTCCATCCTTCTGGAGGGGCTGGGATAACATCGTAGTGCCTGTGATGACGAAAGATTTGTTTAGTTGATGCATTGAGCAGAGCAATAAAACCCACCCATAAAACAATAATCGAGGTCGATTACTCGGCCCTTGGTTCCCGGTGAAGGTACCTAAAACTAATGGGTTGGTGCTTCCAGATTCAGACGTTGGAAGCTGTAGCATATTTCGGAAATTTTTCTTTAGCATTGTTCAACGGAATAAAGCATACCAGTTGCGTCTTTGCACCAAGCTGGGTAAGACATTTTTTCAACCAGATAGCGGCCTGTCGACAATCCTCGCGGTGAGTGAGGTAGCAGCTAACGCTGGGTATCGAAACAAATTTAGAAAGCGCGTAGGAGATTCTATCTATCGAACGGATGAGGTTTCTTAATCAGAAATTTCGTAACGTAGTACTCACCTCCGCCGAGCTTGGAACAGTCTGACGGGATGGCATCTTCCTGCGATGAGCTCCGGAAACGAGGCAGCGGTGGAACGACGTTCCAAACCTGGTTGATCAAGTTATCAGGGATGTGATTATGAAGTATGATCATTTTCACCTTGATATTATCATCGTTTCCCCCAGTCACCAGCATATAGCTGTTATCCTCTGTTCTTCCAGTGATCAACGACGATAATACGATCCCATCGTGCGCGCGCCAGGACGCAGTACAATCGAATGAACCAGAAAAACGCTTTTGGGATTGAAAATGTAAGGTTTCATGGAAACAAAGATAGGCAGGAAAAGTAAAATACCTTCACTTGTCCATTCGCAGAACTTGCATATAGGTCCGAATCAATGAGCGATAAGTTAAGGATATCGATGCCTTCCTGCACGATGATACTCCGGACGAGAGTTTTGGTCTCCAGATCCATGATCTTGATGTGTCCATCCTGACAACCACCGTACACCGTCTCCCCGTGTGCCACCAATGCTAGCACAGCTCCATAGTTGCACTCGAACGTATGAACAAGCGAAGGACCTAGGGTAGTGCATCTCCAAACCTTGACCGTCTCATCGCCACTGCCTGTAGCAAGCGTGACCCCGAATTCGCGTTCATCCAGTACAGTCATGCAGTATATATACCCAAAATGTTCCGACTCAATAACGTTCGTCGAGGGTACTTCTAATCGAGGTACTTCAGGAGAAAGGTAAGGATTCGGAGTCTGAGGATTGTTGGCATTCAAATCTGCAGGCCTTCGCTCAAATTGAGGGTAACTGTCGAAGAATTTATGCGCCTTTCGAACAACTGTACCGTTAGGCGTTGTTGTGCCACTTTCGGAAGCGCTGGCCGCCGGGGTAAATCTGTACCATTGTAGAGACGTATTTTGGCAGCCGATGTAGATGGTCTGAAGAGTGGGGCACCAAGCAATTGAGTATAAGTCGCCTGCACATGTTTCGGTGTAAGTGTCGATAATGTACACTGGTTTGAGAGTAATCGTCGACCATACTCTGACAGTACTGTCTCCTATATCAAGATGGTAATATAAGGCCTCGATGAGCTTCAAGGAAGAAGGAAAACGCACCGGAAGAGCTCAATAACCACTGTTTATCCTCGGCGTAAACTAGAGCAAGCACACTTCGAGAATGCCCTTGCAACGTTGCCTTCAACTCGAACGTTTTCTTGTCCCATACCTACATTTTAAAAATATGATTTAGTATGAGAATTCGCCGCCCAAAAGGAACACCGAGCATGAGAAACGAGGAATGTACTGAAATAGAAGATGGACTAACCAAGATATCGTTATCCTGATTGCCAGAGAATATATACTGGGCGTTCGCAGCCAAACAAAGGATAGAACTGTTGAGCTTGTGTAGAGAATGAATTTGGTAAGGGTCAGAGCCCTCGGATTGGATGTTCCTGCTGAGAGAAGCTGGTTGACAACCATCAGGCTGGGTTTAGAAAAGAAATATATTTAGAAACGCCCCGACGTACGATGAGAAGAATCAGAAGAATTGGAAACAAAAGACATGCTGTGGGTTAAGCGAGGGCGCGTTCCCTTGTATGACTCGTCAAACTGACAGCAAAAATCATTGACGGGAATCAAGGCGGGATCATTATATGGGAAATTTTAAGTGGGCCAGCTAGGCTCAGCTTTGCGATGGATGGTGCAATCTAAACAGTTTTGACTTCAATATTTCTCAGTCGACATCTTGCGGAGACAGATCGGAGGCAACACGGATAAAGTTCGAATAAAGTATCATAGTATGACAAAATGTGTAGATGGTATTTCGTCGAGGAAAGGCAACAGTCCCTATGTACATTTTACAAGTGCTCCGGGGCGTTGAAATTGGAGATAATTCAGAAAACAGTGTGGCTCACCGTCTTCGGGTTTGAGATCTGGAAGGACATGGAAAGTCTATCAGCTTCGTTACTGCGAGTCTACATGAAGGGGACTGCTGAGCGCCGTTGAAGGATCGTCACGGTTCGAGGAATTTTTATGTACCAGGAATTTTGATTCACCGAATACTCTGTAGTAGTTCATCTCGCCGCACTCGTTAACATGCATCGCAATAGTTCATTAGAAATCATTGGCAGAGAAGAGAGTAAAGATTGAAACCGTAACGCGTGCTGTTGTAGATGCACTTTCTGTGTCAACACTAAGCTAAAAGATTTTGGACCGTGGTGGATCTCTTCACTTGATAATTGTCGATGTCCTGATGAATTCTTTGGAGCATTGCCGCGATTTCATCTGGCTTAAGCGATGCAAGGCCTGATTTTGAGCACAGTCTACAGTGTACTTCTGTATCGTCCACATCTACATCGGGTTGAATAAAGTTCCCTCCACAAAAGGAACATGCTTGCATGTTGTTGAAATATGTAATAAGCGCCCAGCACATGGATTTCGCGCCTGCCGTTCTTGATGCGCTCTCATGTCTGTACCAATACCTCATCCTGATTCTTCGTCCTCAATATCTACACAGCGAAAGAACTCTGGCTCATGGACTTTACAATCGCGGAACCCTATTTCTTCACGGCTGTACAAAGTCCTGAGCACTAACTTTGACGACGAATCAACACGGGAGGCCCTGCAAACTCTTTCAGAACTTTACGCCAGCAGTGGTTCGTCAGACTCTTCGGGTGTCGACGCGAGCTCGTTTTCCAAGGGATTATCTCAGAATAATGTTGATCTCAACGACACGCTGCTAGGGAATGCCGACGACGTTGAAGGTGAAGGCGAAGACGACGAAGAGGGAAAGCGCGCTCAATCATCGGATGGAACTTTGAAATTCTTCGAGAACACTTCAGGAGAAGTGGCTGCGAGGGCACGGAAGAACTTGAAACGAGATATGGAGCTTCGATTGGCTGAAGGAAGTCGACATTTTCTGAAAGTCTTGAGCGAAGTGGATGAGGTAGGTACTGCATTCACCAATTGAAATTTCAATCTCTATTCATGCCGTTTTTTTTTCAGAAACTAGTCGCTCTTCAAAAGCACGTATCAGCGATGCACATAAGCTGCGATGAAGCTGAGAAGCAGCTTCAACTTTCCGGTGAAGCAAGCAAATCCCTTCTAGAACGAGCAGGCAATCTGCGTGAAGAAAGGTGCGCGTACTCTGTTTTGTCTCGAATGGAAAATGACTGAGCTCAAGAAAGACAGGAGGTGGAAGACCAGAAATCTATCGTCTCGTTGTTCCTTGCACGGTTCACGCTTACGGAGGAAGAGACGGAGGCGTTGATATCGAGAGATGTACCAGTTGGCAAACGATTCTTTCAAGCCATGGATAAGACAGAGCAGATTCGAGAAGATTGTCAAGTATTAATGGCTGGTGAAGATGGTCCGACCAAAGCTGGGTACGTTCAGTGAACTCTCTCTGCTGAAATCTTTGATCGAATGACTCAGTATCCTTCTGTTAGGAGCGACATCATGGCGTCTACTGCCTCTCTACTTGAACAAGGTTATGAAAAGATTCTGCGCTGGTGTTCCTACGAGTTTCGCCAGATTGGTCGCGATTCTCAGCTTGAGGTCAGCACAATCATGCGAGAAGCCGTCCTCCGCCTACGGAAGAGGCCTGAACTTCTCAAGTGCGTTCCAGCTCCATATTTCTTTCAGGCTTTGCTTGATCATCTATCTCTCTCTAAGTGAATCACTTGCTTCCCTTTCCTTAACCCGTCAAACGACCCTGACTTCTTCCTTCCTCACTGCGCTCACACGTGGGGGACCTTCCGGCCTTCCTCGACCCATCGAGCTGCATGCGCATGACCCCCTGAGGTACATCGGTGACATGCTCGCCTGGGTCCATCAAGCCATCGCCGCTGAACGAGAATTCCTCGAAGCCTTGTTCAGTGTCAAAGAAGATGGCCGTCTGATTGGTAGTGCCAGAGAGTTTGCAAGAAAAGGCAAGATGAGTCAGGAAGAGGAGTGGATTAGAGAGCTAATGGATGCAGCGGTAGGAAAAGTTTGTGTTCCGTTGAAGGTGGTCCCTTGTTCATCTACCAAAATTTCAAGAGGAGAAACTCAAATTTTATTCCGCTAGATTCGTGTACAACAGACTGTGAGGTCGCAGGAAAGCGCGATTATGTCCTTCAAAATTGCAAATCTGTTGCAGTTCTACAAGTCGACCATGACGAAGACGATTGGTGACGACGCGGTTTTGTCGATAACCCTGAAAGAGTATGTGTCGTCAATCTACTCTGTATCTTAAGTTTCTCTAAGCTTTCATCAGTATCACCGACCTGGCATACAAGACCTTCTTTGATTCCGTCGAAGCTCAATGTCGCTCGCTCGCTCGAACAACTTTGGTACGTTCAGGATGTCCATGCCAGATCCTTTTCTGATACTTAAATCTTGTAGGACCTCGAAGACACCTCTCTTACACCTCCCATCCCAATTCTTGACCACGTTCAAATCCTCCGTGAGATAATGGCCGTGTATCAGTCTTATCTAGGGGACGACGACCAAGTCATGAAAGACGAGGAGGACAACAAAAAGAACCCAACAAGTAATATTAGCAATGTAGGCTTTGTCAGGATTGGTGATATCATGGTACAGCCTGCGGTAGACATGTGTCTGAACGCGGCGGAAGTCAAGAAGAGATTGAGGCCTGATTGGGATAGAGATGTGTTTGTATTGAACTGTTTGAGCTACCTCTTGGTACGTGAGCTTGGACTTTAAGTCGTTCAGTTCGACGGATGTTCTGAGCATTGATTATTGTCGTAACATTTCTTTACAGAGTGTTCTTGAACCGTTTGAGTTCACGAAATCTCAGCGGGGCTTGATTCAGGAAAGGATCAATTCAAAAGTCGAAGAGTTGACCGAAGAACATGTATGTCTCGGTTGTAGAACTCTGTTATGCACCCCTGACCTCAAGATTGCATCTTCCTAGTATCATGGTATCATGGCGAATGCTGGTTTGGATGAAATCGCGTCTTTATGCGAAAATCATGATGGTTCAGTACGTCTTGATCTCTTTTCCTTGACCGATCATTACTTACGCGTGTTTCTTTTTCTTTCCGTCTCAGGAGCCTCTCTCTCACATCCCGGGCATCCAACCCTTCCAGCTTCAATCTGCCTTGACTACTTACTCCCGCTGGCTCTCCACTTCAACTGAAGTCGTCTCCTCATCCTCACCCCGTCTATCTCGACTCACACTTCAGCGACTACATACGCAGATCCATCACGCTGCTTTAGGCAGGATGGCTAAGGCATACGGGATGATTTGTGAGAAGGTGAGAAGAAAGGAGAATAGGTACGAGGCTGCGGCGACCTTGCTTGGGACGGAGAGACCGTTTGGTCAGGTAGGATTGTTGTGGCAGATATTTGGGCTGAAGGAGGAAGACGAGTAAGGATACCTGGTGTATCTATCATGTAGGCATTTTCGGGCTTTCTTGTACATATATCTAGAATCCCTTATCAATGGAGTCACCTTGACTGCAAGAGTGCGCTTGATCTCATGCCGCCTCGTTCCATATTTTTGACCAGAACCTCTCCGCACCATTGCGAATTGGAGTATACCAGTATCCATAATGCTGAGCACAAAATTAAGTGCCCAACATAGAATATAGAATATCGTTCTCTTAAGCAGACGTTCGCACACTTTTGTTAGGAGCATTGGTTTCTACAAAAAGCAGAGCATCTTCTACTGCTAGGCGGAGAGTTTGGGGCCCTCGATGATAGCCGAACAACAGAAAGTTAAACAAACAGGTCTTTCCAACCTGTTGAATCTCAGACTCGGTTATTTTGCCGTAGGATAGGGAGCTCTGCAAAACCGCCATCTCCCAAGTTCATTTTGTGAAACTTGTTTGTCTTGGGGCTACAATGAATCCCACTATGAGCCAATGTCAATTTCCGTTTGCTTCGAGTTGTGTGTATATTAGTAGGTCTGAGGATGTAAAGAAAAAAAAACTCTTCGTCATGTCCGTATTCTGAGAGCGAGTGAGCGAAGCGCTGAAATGCCCGAGCCGACTAGTAGAGCAACGAACGAACAAGCCTGCTCAAGTTTGCGAAGCAACAACATGAACCAAAAGAAGTCACAATGCCATATCACTTCTTTATCTTGTTCCATGCTCAGAGCATAGAGCCGTACATGGTTACCCTAGAATACAAACTAAAAATCATATACACTGGCAGTAGGAGCTCGTTAATAAGCTGGTCACCCGCAATGCCTCCGTCCTAGATCGAAGTCAGCATCGTTTCGTCAATCTACTCTTTATCACAATATCTAAGTAACACACAGCCAGATCATACTTCACAAACGTCTGGGATGCCGGAAAGTCCTGATAGAATCCCATTCTCAAGAGAGGCAAGCTCACATCCAGGATTAGTTGCTTTACCCGGCCCTGGTGGTCTATGGGTCTATCTTTGAAGACTGAGTGGAGCCAATGAAGTTAGTTGTACGAAGGTACTACGATATATATTACTTACTGTGCATTACCAATACTAGTTAACCCAAACTACCAGACAAATGATGAAGATTAAACTACTTCCTCCTTCTCCGCATTCCCCTCTGTCATCTCCTTGACCTGACCCGGAGGCTGAGCCTGAACACCAACCCTCATAGCCTCATCCCTTCTGACCCTCAATGCCCACTCATAACTCTTACACACCCATTTTATATACGCCAGGTCTTTCTCTCTCCTCTTTCTTAATTCTTTCCTCCTTTCGAGTATTTGTTTGAGTATTTGTTCCGAACTCAAACCACTCATATTTGATTCTTTCGTTTTCCCTGCGTGCTCTTTGGTGTAGGGTAAAGTTTCCTCGTCCGTGAAACCGACCTCACCAGAAATCGACCTCGTCTCCGTCGTGTCCTTCGTATCCTTCGTATACGAGCCATAGGAACCACTGAACGCAACGATCCGGTGATGTAACACCTCTAGATCTCGCCATACTAGTACTGGAGGTAATTTTCCACCTTGTTCTGCTAGTATTTTACCCACTTGCGAGCCTTGCCCACTAAAAGAAGACACGGCAGGTGCAGCTTGTCCGGCGTATACAACATCTACCACATCTACCGGCGACGTAAGCCTTACGAGGGGCCGGGTATCGACGAGTGACGTTCGGGTGCTTCGGAATGCTGGTTTGGATATACTGGATGTAGTCGAATGATTCCGGGCAGGAGAGGAGTGCCGGACAGCCGAAGGCGGATACCTGGCTACGAACGTACGAAGATGGGACTGAGCTCGGTCCAAGTTATTCGTTCTGTTACACCAGTTAGTTTGTTAGTGCTTGAAAACGATGAGATTGAAGATAGGCAATGAATCAATTGAGTTGAACGAGAAAGTAGCCCCAGGAGGAAGATGAAAAAGGAAGAGTAAAACGCACAGAGCCAACACCCTGATCCAAGCAACGTGTGCTCTTTCTATCATCCTCGGATCAACTATCCCCCTTTCGTTTTGCCCAAACTCGAACTCCTTCTCAAACATCGCAATCAACCCTTCCCCAAACCTCAACGCGAGCTCCCTCTCAGGTTTCTTTGCCATCGCGCATCGTTCGAGTGCTTCGACGTGCGTTCGGGCGTTCGGGCGCGGTTGTTGAGCGAGAGGCAGTCGGGAAATTTGTCTGGGTTGGATTCCCCAGCCGGCCATATCCTCGTGCTCGAGAGGAGGCATAGCCAATCCTACTTCACCTCCCCCTTGTTCCGGGAATAGATTATTAAATGCTCTCATAGAAGCCTCTAACGATCCATGTGCATAGTACGTCGATAGATAAGAATTGAGGAGCCGCGTTGTTAAATGGACAGAGGTGAATTTGTTTGAGAGGATATCTGCTGCATCTGAGGAGGTAGAGGATGATGAGGAAGAATCTCTCGTCTCTCGTAAAATCCTCTCAAACAATATGTCAACCTCCGCAATGACTTCTACGCTCGTCTGAGGAGGGACATGGGAGAATGCCGAGAACGTGCTAGAGCTAGAGGCGATGGATGTGGAGTATTCATTATTGGGCTCAGTCTTGTTGGTATTTGAATTGGAGTTTGAATTTAGACTTGGATACGGTTTTGAGGGTGTTTCGTTGAGTTCCATTATGTTTGTCGATGAACTCGGTTCGCTTGCACTTGATCTTGAATCCAATTCAAACCTATCTACTCCTGAGCCGCTTCTGTCCAGAACTTGAGCAGGCTCAGAGAGATCAACGACTTTCGCCCTGTCCTTTCCAACCTCATCCTTACTTTCAACGACCCTGGCCAGAGACCTCCTAAACGGAGGCTTATACGCGGCATACGCATGAAAAACATGCATCATAACCTCCTCGTCTACCTCAACACCATCATTTTTGAATCCCCTAACTCCGCCACTCCCCCTAACCATCTCCGCCAAAATCCACCTCGTCCTTCCCAGCTCCCCGACCCTCTTGGCGCCCTCGAGCAACGCACAAAACGTTTTTTTGCTAGGCACATACTCTGGGTTCCCGTACGCGTCTCTATTGGAGTCGAGCATCTGCCTTGCGAGACGGAATCCTTCGTTGACGTATTCTCTTCTCTTGGTTAAACCATCTCTACCTCTCGAACCAGAGCCAGCACGAGCACAAGCAAGGACCACTGCATCCCATGAATCACTCGTGGGGACCAAGTTCTTTTCGATAGTCATTTCGTACCAGAGATCCAAAGCTCTTTCTGCATCCGATGAACCCTTCGAGCTCGAACTCGGGGAATAAGGCGAAGCACAGGCTCTGATCATCTGCGTATAGAGATATACGTCGGGAGTAGGATGTGCAACGTAGCGCATGTGAGAAAATAGATCCCAGGCTTGGGCGTGTGCGAGAGTTGGCGAGGTGTATCTTTGGAACGAGAGGGAGGTGTCTGCAATATCCTCGTCACTTTGCGCAGGTAATCCAGCACCAAACAACCTCCCTATGACTTTACTATACGTATTCATCGGTGCCGGGATACCTTTTGCCTCATAGGCATGTAACACGTCTAATGCGGAAAGGGGAATGATGTGTTGCGGCGTGCAAGATAGGTGGAGGGTTGTGTGCAGATGACGTTGGTGTATAGTTGGGACAGAACCTGCACGAGCAAAAGTATGCGGAATGGAAGAGGATGAGATGAAGTGAAGGGGACGTTGATAAATCAAAACGAATGAAATATAGGAGCGCAAGAATGAAGTAAAACTAACCTTCCGAATACCTCTCCAAACAGCTTTCGAATCCTACAACGTCTTTGGAGTCGATAAACAGCTGAAGCAGGGCGTTTAATTGGGATTCGACAATTGGAAGGTTGCACCGCTAGGGAGGAATAAGAAGAGAGGAGAGGTTAGTAAAAGAGGCAAATGAGAAATGATACGAGGGGAAAAGTCTTTCAATAGATAGGTAGTCAAAGAATGGCTGGGTTGACGAAATAAAACACATGGAACTTTCCAGCGACGACTATGACTCACTTTCATCATCTCCACTGCCCGTTCAACAACGTTTACATCTCGAGCATATACACCCGCTCTGATTAGAGCTTCCCATTCCGATTTGGAGAGGAGCGGGATCGGCAGTTTAGGCAAGTTGATTGACTCGTTGGCTGACTTGTCCGTCGTAGGAGTGATGGAAAACTTTAAGGTAGTAGCAGAAGCGGAGTTGAAAGCAGTAGCACGATTGATACTTTCGGCCTTCCGCTCGAGGTCTTCTAGGATCCGTCCAAGTTTGTTCACGACGCGGTGGGATAGTAATCCTGTCGTCGTCGTAGTCCCTGTGCCAGTCGTACCCATTCCTGATCTAAACTCTAGATTCAAGCCCAAGCCCAACCGTTCATCAACCTCCTCAAGAACACCCAAGTCAGCTCGATATTGTTCTTCGGATAATGTTTTTGTTGCTATGGGTATCGAGTCAAGGCTAGTCCCTGCGGCAATTCCTGTGTGGGAGCTCTGATGGATCTCTGAATTTGCTGAATCTGCCGAGTGCGCAGGATGATGAGCAAGAACATCTTCGTAAAACGTAGCAAGGTCTTCCTCGGAAAATGTAGGCGTTTCGTACTCGTTGGTAGTTTCCTGCATTATGGTAGGAGCAAACAGAATTCAACTGTGAGTCAATTGACTTGACTGGGAAATATAGAAGAAAGCATCGGAGGAGGAAAGGGAAAGTATGAGAGAAGCAAAGAGAACGCACCACTTTATCAGTCACCTTTTCCAACTCTTTCACCCGCCGTGATAGTTCTACACTGAGAGCGTTCATATTCGCGTTCTCATCTGCATTCAAGTTTTTATTCAGATTGGAGACTGAGGTCGGGGAGGATTCCCCTCTTCGTACTTTGATTGCAGTACCGCCATTACGAAGGCCGCGTCCATTAGCTCGGTGAAGACCATGAGACCGAGTATTACGCCTCTTCGCCGAGCCCTCACCCAAATCAGCATCAACCTCAACTTCCCACTGAGAATGCTGAGCGTCCTGCTGGGTCATAGCAGGTGTTTTCAAGGCTACCGCGGCCGCATGGGATAGATGCCGGCGGAAAAATCGGGGTACTGCATGGGTGTAAGGAGATGAAGCGCGAGACATAGGGGATAGGGAAGAAGTTAAAGAGAGGGTGTAATCTAGAAGAGCAGGAGGGAGCATGTCGTAGCAAGTTTCGCGAATTCAGCTCGTCCAAATTGTTCGACTGTAGACCGTATGTGTGGTCCCCTCCGTATGCTGTATCCCGTGTACTAAAAAGAGACGAACCAAAAAGCGAAGAGGCGTCCTGAGAGACCAAACTTTCAACTGCTGATTGCAGTCTCAAGAGATACGGTAAAAAAGGACGCGAAATTTTTAGGCGCTCAATTCACGTTTTTGGCATTTATGCAGTCGGCGCTTACCTCCCTCGAAGAGCAGCCAATGACATCGATAAAACCAATTGAATCACTGAAAATGAGGACGCGCAGAGCAGGGTAATAGGAGAGTATCTGCAATTCACAATTCGGTGTGGCTTTGATGTATGTACCTCCAACACCCTGGATCGACAGTCACAATGCGAGTGCCTTCTTTGTAAAGGCCTCTTCGGAAAAAAATAACTGTTCTATACATACATCAACTATGGTTTAGAAAAGGGGATCTAAAGAATTTCGAGTCACAACTGTCTCGTATGCATCTCTGATTGTTACTGCAGGTATGCAAGTTGCTTCTTTATTCTAACCCTCTTTACCTCGATGGCACGAGAACAACTGGAGGAAGAAAGCTCCTGCTGAATGTAGTTCTAATTCTGCGGAAACAACCCATCAAAGCCAAGTTCCTTCATCTCGTTGCACAATTTTTCGAGTTCTTTCTGGACCTCTGCTAACTGGGTAGAACTCCCCCCTCCTGCAATGCCTCCTTGCTCATGCCCAAATATTTCTGTTTCTTTCAGCACGAGATAGTCAACTATACCCTGAATGAACTCCAAATTATTCTTGATAGAACGGTTGTCACCGAGCTTCTCCTGGAGTGTACGAATCTTGGTTATTTCACTCAAAACAGTTGTCATCCTCGCCATTTGATCGAAAGAGCTGAAATGAAGATCACCGAGGACAGAAGAACTAATATCGATCGGGTCGATTTTCCATTTCTCCGACGCCAAAAGTACTCCATTTTTCTGCCTCCCGGCTCTGAAACGCTCGGATAATATGTACAGCGTCCATTGTTCGGGTTGATCTTTCTCAACGGGGGCGTTGGACCCGCGGCCGAGCAGCTCATTGGTGCCTGCTTTGTGATATTCCCGCTTGAGATACACGGATGCAGATCGTACTTTTGTGATGAGGTTGAGTTAGCCTGGACTTCAACAACTTGGAGCAGATTCCTACCACGAATTGGGCCACCCGGAATATGTTCTGCTTGTTGTCCAATTGGACCGGGGCCACCAGAAGCGTAAGATGATGCAAAGAGCGGTCTAGCGTTCACATCGAGCACAATGCATTGAAGGAGGAATAGGAGCAGGAGGATAAAGGGGAAAGTAGTGCACAATGATAATGAGGAAGACCTGCTTGGCAAGAAGTGCATCTTGAAGGGAAATTGAGCGAGGGGTGAACTTGGCAAGGAAAGGTTTCGGAAAAATAGAGCAAAAGTCCACTGGAATTGATAATTGTTGTCAGATTTCAAAGCCACATGCTGAACAATGGTTCAAGATACGTACGTCGTAGTGTCGAGTAGATTTAACCTGTAAATGACTACGTAGCGTTGAGCGGGAGATTGGTAACTAGAGAGAATACATTGTCAGAATCCGTTCAACGGGGCACGCAGCTTGTCGAACGTACCGAACCAGCGTTAAGAACCGTAAAAGAGCAAGTCAGTTGGGAGCCCTTTTTTGTTTACTATATACAGTAGTATATACCTCATAAGACCTCATACTACCCAAGCCCATCAAAAGCTATAATTAGAGTATACAAATCCCGTCGGAGCACTTTATGCCAGCTATTTCTTCAGTCCTGAGTCTTCTGCCTACCGCATTGGACTGAATTCCAGGGCTACGTAGTCTTGCTCATGCCAAGACTTATGAAGGCAGATTTCGTTCAATATTCCATGCTCTCGAGTGGTGCACGCGATGCATCAAACGTCCATCCTCCGGCGATTGCTTTGCTGGTGTTTCCAGCAATCAATTGGTCTCCGTACAATGATTGCGTGTATTTTGCCTAGATAAGTAAACAGACTTGGCATCCTGCCGGAGCATAATTTCTGACAAGATCCTGGTTTCTTTTCCTCATATCTGCCATAGACAGATAGGACAAGATGCGAGACTTTCCTACGAGTCTTATGTATATAATCTCTGGGTTTGGCTGGAGCTTGGCTCCGCGCGGGTGGGTCCGCGCGAAGTGTCTCGGAACAAACAGGTAGAAGAATGCCTGAACGCTGATATATCTGGATCCTAAGTGAGGGTGGGTGGGGAAAATCAAAACGAGGACGGCTTGAAGGATGCGGCTATGAATGAGATTGGATAAGCGCCCAAAGGGCGGTAGACCGACTCTTCTTGTCGTATCCTTAGGCCCCGTTCTGTTACCGCGAGACGAGACGACAGCATGTGAGACGAGATGTTGAAATTTCACTCTCACATTTTGATGTGAGATCTGTGTGAGATGTGGAAGGAGGAGGCGCCTACACCGTTTCGGTTCCCTGAGACGTCTAACGAAGATCGACTAAGGAACTGACCTTAGTCTGGATTCAGTCGAGTCTCCAATCGAGCGATCATGTATTACTATGGTTTGCGGTTTCGTCTTACAACTTACTAATTGACTGTGCCCGTTCGATTACAAACGGCTTCATTTGTTATATATATTCGACATATTCTTTCCCTCAATCTCAGTTCTTACACCCGTCTAGTGTGTTCTGAGAGTGAGTACTTCATCCTTAATTTACCTACCTGTTCAAGTTCATTAACGGTATTATATAGATCATTATATTTACATTCATCTTACATGAGAGGGCCTTTGAGCCGTTTGAGCCAGATTTTATGTCATCGTGATTGGAGATGGCGGTCCGGGCGGTCCGGGACAGCAAATGCCCGCCGCGGGACCATTTTTGTCCATAGTCGCGCCGTAAATGAGTGTAAGTGGGGGAATGATTGATCTTTGTATATGTAGTGATGCATAGTAGAGTAGGTAGTAATGTCAATATCGTTGTCATTACTGAGCGTTCATGCAATGTAGGGTATGGTCATTGGGATAAGGCCCGAAGGGCCTTCGGGTCCCAGCAACGGAGGGCTCTGCATTCATGGTCAGCTGCGATGGGCGGGTGGGCCCAAAGCAGCTACAGCCTCCTAGGTGCTCGGACTGCCTGAGTGTGTATGTAATATGGTACTGATGGTAACATCTTGCCTATGTGGTTACTTTCCTGATTGCTTATGATGAACTGGGTGGGTGGGTGAGGAAAGAAAAAGTCTGTATTACTCTACTATTGAGCAGTGAGGACATGCAATGCTGGTAGCAGAAAGAAGAGTGCGGCATCACGTGTCCATACAAAGACTATGGTTTGCCGCCACTCATTTTCGCTGGTGACAAACGGACATCTTTGTATATGTAGTGATGCATAGTAGAGTAGGTAGTAATGTCAATATCGTTGTCATTACTGAGCGTTCATGCAATGTAGGGTATGGTCATTGGGATAAGGCCTGAAGGGCCTTCGGGTCCCAGCAATGGAGGGCTCTGCATTCATGGTCAGCTGCGATTCCCAAATTGTAGGAGTGCACGATGCATCCAGCGACCATGGATTCCCAAAGAAGAAGGAGAGCACTCACAACGTATGGGTGGCATAGTGTAGCAAATAAAGTCTTGTTGTAGCTCTGGCTGCAGGTATGGTGCCATGATCTCAGCATGTTTTCGAAGGTAGAGTAGAAATGCATCACTCTTCCAATGGCCGATCACCCTCACTGCGTCAAATGGAACACCCCAAAGTAGATATTCAAGGGTTGCTCCAATCCGAATGCCATGACCCTGAATGGGTGTCAAGTGCTGATTCTTGGTGGCCTTGTGGATATGGGTGATGAATGTGCTTTTAGTTAGTGGTTTGCAATGTGTCTTGCCTGCACTGACCCAAGAGTATGTGAATAGATGTTCGTAAGGTTCTGGCTTGTTTAAGGCAAGGTGCTGATTGAGGGGCTGCATCTGGGTCCGAGATCCCGAGCTGTTTTGAGAAGTAGAGGTCTTCGCCATCATGTGGGCTACTCTTTGTCTGAGGGATATGAATGATGCGGGTGCTAAACCCGTTTCGGTCTGAACCCCTGCGTAGCTGTGAAGGTGTGACATGCTGATGTGGGGAGAAGTCCTTGATTGTTGGGACTGTCAGCTCTCCAATGCATGCTGTGCAATAGAAAGATGTTGTGAGACATGCTTGACAGGAAGCGTCCAGGGGATTGTTCAGGTCAAGATTGTCAAGCAGTTTTGTGATGTAATCAATGGTGTAGGGAAGGCGCTTTTTCCGGCATGAACGTTCTGGTTGCATACGTTCTGCGCCCTGTATGATTGTGTCAAACTCAGCTTTGTTGATATTCCACTCAGTGCCATGAATGATGTGCCATGCTCGGACCCCATGCACATAATTCTTTACTGATGTTCCTGCATAGTGGCCAGCCATGGTAGCTATCCATGAGCTGAGTAAGTCGCTGCTACATGGTGCACGCTGAGACTCTGGGATGCTGCGTGAGTCACAGAAGACATGAAAAGCTAGCAAGCCAGCTGCGTAAGTAGCAAGTGTGCTGTTAGCGTAACCATGTATCAGTACCTGTTGGACCCGCTCTACAAACTCATCTGGTAGGGATAATGGTTCCCCGCTACTGTCTCGAAAGACCCGTGCTGTTGAAGGTTTCCACCTGGTCAGTCGTTCATGCGCAGCACAGTGTGGGCGCAACAATGAGGGTAATGGAGTTAAATTGGAGGGATATTGACTGATAGAACTAGTAGCTATGTTACTGAATGAATCATTAGAAGTAGCGAGGGTGGGATATGTAGAAGTGGCAGGGCGATTACCAGAGGGTATTCTGGAAGGTGTTGAGTAAATGAGCTTCCTCTGTGAGTTGCCATTGTTCGAAGGAAAGTCGTCCGACTTGCTCATGATGCTTAGTCTCTTCTGTATTGCCTGTAGCAGAGCTTCGGATGCTGAGCTCTTGGTTTGTGAGAGGAGAGTCATAGTCAGTGATAAGGTGTGCGAGTTGGTTCGGAATGGCAATACGTGGGAGGAGGAGGTGTTCGGGGCCAACAATGCCACGCGAGTAGGGGTCAGTGGGATTGTGAGCGCTGGGGATATAGCGGGTATGGATCCGGAAGTTGTTTGCTGTAGTGATTTCATGTACTCTGTGAAATAGATCGTTGATGGATCTGTTTCGGCTTCTACCATTCCACCAGCCCTCAATGACCCCCTCATTGTCACCCCAGATCTTGTACTCATGTTCTGGTTCAGCCTCTCTTGCGACAATAAGGACGAGGAAATAGAATCCAACTGCCTCTGCCCATCTGATGTCACATTCTCCTTCATCTGTGCCTCTCCATCCAGGAAGGAGTCTGTATGATCGCCAGTAGCCTCGGATGCATAGTCTGATGCCATAGCTGGTGCTGGCATCAGAGTATGCTTGAATATCAAAGAGGGTGGTAGGGCCGGGTATAGGTGATGATATTTCTGACGATAGAGTACGACACCACCACTCCAAGTCTCCTGGCCAGCGTCGAGGGGGACGGTGAGATGTGAATGGGGTGTGGTTAAGATCAGATGCATGAGCTTGCTGTAAAGTTTGGTCACCTGCTCAAGATTGTGTTTTCTTTGCTGGTCCCACACTGTGAGTTCATTGAGGTATTTGAGGTGCTTCTCTGTGGAAACTGAGACGGTGCGGCTGCTTAGTGTCCATTCAAATCCAAAGTAGACTGGATTATCACGAAATGTGATGTCCTTGTCCAGTGCCCAGCTGTAGCCTAGCAGTAGGGTAGCTTTGTCTATGTCACAGAAGGTGTATGTGTACTTACTGTCTTCTGGAGGGCGGGGTGATGTGAGTGAAAGATCCCGGATAGGGAAAGAGAAATCATTGTCAAATTCTTCCAGTAGCCCATTCAGTAGACTCTGCCCTCTGTAAAACAGGCGGCCGTTCTTGTGCTGAATTCCGCCAGCATCCGTCACTCGAATCTGTAGCTGCCTCCGGAGGGCATTGTACTCTTGTAGGAATTGTTTCTGGATGCGTAGCCATAAGTGGTCATCCACCCACTTGGTGATCGGTCCTAGACCGAGACCACAGCTAATGTCCATGCTAGCATCACCAACATGCCCGAATGAGCCTCCTGCCGAATGTAGCCCAAACATGTTATGTCTGTCTATGCAGAAGGAGTCTCCTGCAACCCGGATTACTGCTCCTGGCCATTGTGACGGGTGCAGCGGGATCATGCGGTAGGCTTCCAATAAGTCTCACACTGCCCCTTGAGATTGTGGTGGAAGTGTCCATATAAGTCTGCAGGTATTGGTGAATGTTCCCCAGAAGCAAGGGTAGAGAGATGAGTCAATGTGGGAGTTAATAGAAGGTACGGTGGGAGATAATTGTGAGTTTGTGCGATTATTGTAAGGATAGGATAGATTTTCTAGCAGGCGAAACTTCCCAGGTTTACCGGGCTTTGGTATCATGGATATCGGAGAGGGTTGGAATGGTCCAAGGACCTCTTCTATGTTGGAATGAGAGAATGGGCCAAGCCAACGGCCTAGCATAAGTTTGTTTGTCATTGTGGTGTTGAAGGCAACTAGTTCTTCTGTGGTATTGAGACAATTTGGGGGTGAATATGTGCGTTGAATGATAGGGATTCCGACATCAAAGCCGTAGAGTATGCAGTTGATAAGAGTGGGGTATTTAGCCAACAGCCCGAGCGACTGTAGTGCATGTAGCCAGGTCTTGGGTTGAAGTGACATGTGAACCTGCTGTTCACTGTCCTTCAGGGCAGCTTTCAGCACCATGATTGGGACTTGCACAGCCTGAGCATCGGTGCTTCTCAGGGTGAGAGTTGCTGGTACAACCGTTGGGGCATTGCCAATCCACACAAAGTTCAACTCCTTTGTGGATGCCGGCACTGATTTCCAGGAAGTTCCTGGCATTCCAATCACAAATGGCTCTCTGCTTGTTGTTCCATAGTGATGTGCAGGAACATCGTCACACGTCGTGCTTGTCTCTGCCAAGACATCGGTGGCACCGCGGAAGCTTTGCCTGGTCAACTTCCCAAAAGGAACGTTGAAAGTCAGATGCCTTGTGTTCCGACTTAGGGTTCTTTGGGGTTGGTGATGGGTATGGGGTAGCGCGGCGAGACTTGTTCGGTGTCCTAGGCAGCCGACCTGTGGAGGGGCTTGGCTGAGAAGGATTGAATGGAACAAACTGGTGTCTGGCTTGGCTGAGTTCTGTGCGCGGGAAGAGGGGGGGGGCAAGGATACATAGCGTAGTGTGTTACATTGATGTAGCAGGTGGAGTAGCCGTGGACCCATTGCGAAAGCGATTGTAGCATGGTGGGGTAGCAAGTGTAGCGTGGTGGGGTAGCAAGTGTAGCATAGTGGGGTAGCAATTGTAGCGGTAGTTGGGTAGTGAGTGTAGCGAGACGTGGCATGGTAGCCAGCGTAATGTGGCATGATGCAGGTGAAGCATGAGGCAGTGAGGTGTAGCATAGTGGTGAGCAAAGGTGTGATGAAATGAAAAGGATGAGGGGCTTATTAGTTCTCTGACCTTCGAAGAATTCCTTGGGAACATACCTTCAGTTGCTTTCTGATGTGCTTGGGTCCACATCTCATTTCGGCATTCCTGCAATACTGTCTCGGAAAACACTGAGAGGTCGAAGGGTTCACCATGATCCGCAGCGAGGTACCATGCACATCGCATTTCAGCGTGATAGAGGGCCATTACACATGCACCCTCCAGTTTCCGTAGCTCATTGTGCATTTCCATGTTAGTGTAGAAGGAGGTGAACATAGCAATGTATTTGTCTGGGTAATCACCTGTCGGCCGTAAGCATTCAATAAATGGAGTTTTGGTTAATTGGATCTGTGACCAGGAGAGCTTGGCGCCGGGAACGACGTTGTTCGAGGGTCTTGTTGAACGGGTGCTCAGGAGTGTGAAGGCAGTGGTCCCTTTCTGTTCCTCGTTGTTGGCTGCCAATTCGAGCCGATTCGTGTCCACCGTGCTGCGATGCTCTTTGGCTTCCTGCGAGGCCTCTGGTGTAAAGTACCACAATTCTATGAACTTCCTCTGCGAAACCCTTTTTTCTGCATACGGATGTAGGTGCTGAGGGATAGAGGTGATGCCAACACCGCTGTTGAAGTCATAGAGTGGGGTTCTTTTCTTCTCCCTCTCCTTTGCAACCTCTACCTCCCGCTGCCGCTGCTCTGACTTGGCTTGCTCCCTAGCCTCCTGTGCTAATCTCCTGTTGTTCTCTGCGAGCTGCTCATCAGCCTGAGTTTGCGCTTGGAATTGGGTCTTCAGGGCGTTGTTCTCGATCTTCCATTGGCCACGTAGCTTCTGCGCTGCTTCTTCGTCGGTGGTGACATCAGGAGTATCAGGGTCTGTGACCAGCGCTTTCCATACAAAACCATAAGCGGCGCCAGCAAAATTGGGGCAAGGGATTTTGCTCGGGTCTACTTCTATTCGTTCGGCCATTGATGAGAGGAAAACAATATCGGGACGAGAAAGCATGACGAGATATGGTAGAGAATGCATCGATTTATTAGGAGAAAGAAAAAGTCTGTATTACTCTACTATTGAGCAGTGAGGACACGCAATGCTGGTAGCAGAAAGAAGAGTGCGGCATCACGTGTCCATACAAAGACTATGGTTTGCCGCCGCTCATTTTCGCTGGTGACAAACGGACAAAAAGTTGCGCGGGCGCTAAATGGGCGCGGTATTTTTATTCATCTCATACAACATAGCTATATAATTGCAACGGAACACGGAAAATGTGAGATGGCGGCCAAATTTCCAATCTCACATGATCTCACATTTTTTGGCAGGGAGACCGAGAGAAGCCAGGCGTAGCCTGGCTTATCGCGGATGGTCCATGTGACTCAAATTTGGCTGAACACAGAGAGAATCAGGCATTAGTGATAGTCTCAAACATACTAGAGAAAAGTTGCTTAACATGAACACCTACTTTCAAACAGACAAGTAATGTTGTAAATGCAGCATCAAATGCATTTTACAATGGAGGTGATAAGGATGAACTCATTGATTGACAATGTCTGGATAACTCTGGATAAGCATATAAGATTCATAGGCTCTAGTACTTAGTGTGGAGAGACCAACGTGTGACAAATCATTAAATCAAGGTCACGGATGGAATGATTTGACAGAGACCGAAGCAGAAGGTAGACGATTTGATGCAAGCAGAAGCCGAGGAGTCGAGGACTGAGGAAAACTCGGAGGGTAGAGAACTTTAAATGACTTCATAAAGACTCACAACATATGGCGTACAATTGTCAGTAGGTTTCTCTCGTGTTGGCTCTTGGCTCATCTGCCTGAGCATCCTGATGCCTTCCTTCATAGTACAGGTAGAATCTAGAGCTAGCTAGCATCATACTATCAGCCGATTGTATTGAGTTAGTAGTTGGTATTCTAATTGTGTGCTTGATTACGTGGTGCGACTGTGCTGAGGGGTTATATATGCTGTTATATGAGCGGATTTTGCATAATGAGCAAGTCCAATAAGTAGAGGAGAACATTACTTTTGAAAGAGCTTATGTAAAAGCCAGGATTCCGATCAGTGAGGGAGAACCTTGACTCTGTGACCGCTTCAACGCCGGTTTTATTTTCTTTTTCAAAAGCTCATTTATTTACCTCGATGTAGACACCGGTGTCGCGTAGATGCTATTCATTTTGACGTAGAGCGGTCCGCCTCTTCAACGAACAGCTGACTAGGAATGACCAGCCGGTGATATTCCTATTGGCTGTAATGGCGTAGTGGTTGTTGGTATAAAATAGCGAGACGAACTAGTGAGTTGTCGCTCTTTATCCTACGCGTTCTCTGGAACCGATACTAGCCCGTGAAATTACATGAGGTTACTGCGAACTCTTCTTTGTCTGGTATGGGTATTCGGTCAGTCCCGAGTTCTGCCGTTGGTTTTCCTTCACCTCATGGATATAACACCCCTGCTCTCTCAACGCGCTTCTTCACCATCAATACGCGCCCTGCATAGCACAAGAGTTGATGAACACCTTGGCCTTGATTAATCCAATCCTCCTGGGTTGGAACCCCGATCCGACCATTTTACGCGTCGGACCCGACTACTTCATCGCTACTTCGACGTTTGAGTATTTTCCTGGACACCCGATCTATCATAGTACGAACCTTGTGGATTGGGAGTTGATTGGCCATGCGTTGAATAGACCGGGACAGTTGAGTTTATTGGGTACGCCCTCGGATGCTGGTAAGTGTCCGAGCTGTTCTTCGGTTGTGGAACTCAGTATCTGGATTGTTTGAATTGATAGGTGCTTGGGCTCCGACTCTCCGATATCATAATGGGACATTTTACTTGACGTCTACAGTACGATATGTGTATACCTGTGAGTTTAGCTTTTTTTCCATTTTTTCAATAGCATCAGAGTCTTGCTAAGAGATGTCTAAATCTTTGAATCTATAGATGAACTCAGACAGTTCCCTCGTTCCTTCTTCGTCACTACCACAGATATATTTTCGAACAAATGGAGTGATCCGGTTTATTTTGGTATGGTTGAATCACCCGTAGCCTTATGATACTTGAATTTGGTATGAAGATGCTCTTGGATACGATGCAGATTTGTTCTGGGACTCTAACGGGGATGTGAGTTTTTTTAACTTGGACGAAGTCATATCTCTTCTTCGTTTAGTCAGACTGAAGTGATTCTGACAGTGATCGTTCGTAGGTTTACAATACTTGGTCAGGAATAAATAATGCCATCGATAAAATATACGGTAAGTTACGACCATTCGTTCATTCTTCTTAGAGGTGATACTGTACCCAAACCTTAACATTTTAACTTTCATGCATACTCTGATTGACATGCTCACTGTACGAATTGACTCAAGGCATCTATCAAAATAAAATCGACATTAACACAGGCAACACCCTGACCCCCGCTGAACTCATTTTCACTGGAACGCTTCCAGATAACTCCAGTGCTCGGCCTGAAGGACCTCACATATATCTCATCAACTCGACTTATTATCTGTTGATCGCGGAAGGTTGGTAACTGACAGTCGATCAGTCTTAACATTCATTCGCCATTGAATTCACCGATTCTTGAATTTACAGGCGGTTCAGGACCCGAACATCGTTCTACAATCCAACGCGGGCCTTCACCTTCTGGCCCTTGGGAAAACAACCCCGCTAATCCGATTCTGTTTAACGGAGCTAATTTATCACTTCCTGTGCAATATACAGGACATGCGGATATTGTACAGGCACTAGATGGAGCGTGGTGGGGCGTTGCGTTGGGTGTCCGTCCGCAGACTGTTGGGGATTTTGACCATATTCAGCTAGGTATATAGAATCCTTTTTCTATGCTTTCAATGCGAGGTACACAAGCTGACATGTCCCTAAATCTTCCATCGCAGGAAGGGAAACATTCCTTTTCCCAGTCACCTTTGATACACTAGGATGGCCGGTATTCAACCACGGTCTACCCCTAAGCACCGAAATCCCAGACGTGTTGACCGATAAATCCCATCTCTCTACTTTCTACGATTCATTTACTTCGCCAACCCTACAAAACTCGTACTACTTCCTCCGAACTCCTTACAAACCTTTCCACTCCCTGACCGCCCCACCATCCTTCCTCCGTCTCCTTGCAAACTCATACGCTCTCGGAGATCGAGATAACCCCGCTTTGATACTGCGTAAACAAACAAGCTACGAAGAAACTTTCGAGACCATTTTGGATGGATTTGTGACAGGGAGTAATTTAACGGAGGCGGGTGTGACGGTGTTCTACGGAGACTTTGCGCATAATGATATTGGAGTGGTGGGTGTTTCGGATGATGGAAGCGGGGAGAGGGTTGTTGTGACGAGAACTCTGAGTCCCGCAGAGCAGGTCGGTCCGTGGGCGTTGACTACGACGAATAGTACTGTGACGACGGTGAGTAATGACTACTAGAGGCCTTTGTATGGTTTTGATAATATCCTATGATAGGTTACCTACACTCCCTTATCCACGAAATCTGGTCCAGTAAAATTTGTCGTCGTTGGGAACTCGACGTCGTATAGTCTTGGTTTTGCGGAAGGCAACGCCACTGAAACGGATAGTTTCGGGGAGATCACGTATACGGCTACGTTCGATAGTGTGTCTATGTCTGTTATGCCAGTCAAGTGAGTATCATGAATTCTCGACGTGCTCTCGATGATTTTCCGTCAATTATCACACTGACAAACTGAAATCTTCTTGACAGTGATTTCTTTTTCAAAGGTGCCTCGTTTGGCGTGTACAATACCGGGAATGGACAGCCCAGTTTGAGTCCTGCGTATTTCAGGTATTGGAAGCAGACGCCGGGAGCTTAGTCCCTGCGCTTTCTCGAGTGTTTTTGAAATTTTAACGGCTCAGTAAGGACTCAGAGGAGACATTATCTCATGCTGTTGTATATTACGAGGGACCATAAAAAGTTAATAAACGCTCTTCAATGATTCTGTTGGACCCGTACATAGTGATTAATGCAGTCCTTTACACTAATAATAATACACATACCATGTATACTTATGGTTGAACGAAATAGAGTATTTGTGTGGCGTGGGCACGTTCACGTGTAAAGAATTCCGAAGACTCCAGCCCACGATTCACTTCAAGTTTCTTCCACGAAATCATACTAGGAAATGAGGACCTTCACAATTCTTTTACGTACACCCGATGCGTCTACCATCGATAAATATGAAGCGGCATTCAATGTGTCTGGCCAACAGTACAAAGCAGTCTGTGTACCCGTCCTTGAGACGGTTTTGATGAATTTAGAGGAGTTGAAACAAACTATCATCTCAGGCCCGAAAGTGGACGGGGTGGTCATGACCAGTGCAAGATCTTGCGAGGCGTGGAAGACCTCGATTGCGCAGTGTCCTGATGAACAGACAGTGATGAAGTTATGGTCAAATATCCCTTTCTACGTCGTCGGCGCTGCCACTGCCGCTTCTCTGCGAGATATCCATTCTCATCCCGATCAGATTCGCGGAGAGCATAGTGGGACAGCAGAACAACTGGCGCGTTTCATTTTGGACGAAACACAAGGCCATCCTCCGAAGTGTCTCTTATATCTAGTTGGAGACAAGAATCGGGATACTTTACCCAAGCTCATGGATGAGGGTCACATTGGATTAGTGTCACTTCAAGTTTATGAAACTTGCGGCAGCTCCCAGTTCCCAGCTGACCTGAGTGAAGCTTTGAGAGGTCGTGAAAAAGGTGTGCATATACTCCATTCTTCTGATTCACATCTACTACAATGAATGCTGACTTTTTCAGTTGATAATTTTTGGATTGTCTTTTTTGCCCCATCGGCTGCCGAATTTGTCTTCCCATACCTTCAAACGCATTTCCGTTTCCGGACCATAGACAATTCACAGTTATCGAATGACGATAGATCACTGGTGCGTATCGCAGCTATTGGCCCTACCACAGCTTCTTTTCTTCGTGATAATCTGCATCTTCATGTTGACGCAATGCCTTCAAAACCAAATCCCGAATCGTTATTTAAAGTGATACGAGAGTGCCTGTACACGTAGTCGCCAATTTCACATTTGAAATAGAGCGATGTGTACAATAACGTGCGCGCGAAGATTGACCACGACGTTCAATCTACTTGTGGACACATGGATGTCATTTCGTCGATGATGTACAAGGACTGAACTGACTAGCTTAATGCAAGGCAGCGGGGAATGATATTTGGACCGCCAATTGAAAATGAACTCGAGTACTGGATCCGATTTCTCATGTATACTTCGTCCCATGTGCATACGTTTAAACACTACAAGCAGACCATGATCTGAGCTTCAGTGCCTAATCATTCTAGATGAGCGGCGCCGAGTATCATAATGAATCACTCGTGGGAAGTGGGAAATGAGCACAACTACAGACCTCTCCATGGACAAGCTACAGATCTGACTGCAAGACTTATTGCTCTCCAAGCTACTACAAAGAGGAAACTCTTTGCTACCGACTCTCCATCTTACTATCCTTATCAATCGTTGCCTGAAGGCCCGTAGAAGTCGGCTAAGGATAAGCCTCCAGGGCGACGGCGCTTAGGCTGAGATGCGCTTACCCTTGTCTTCATATTACACGTCACCCAGGTCTTTTTCCTAGCAACTACTTGGTTCCCTTCCTTCTCTTCCTTGAGGACTTGTCTTTCTTTACAAACATACCACCAGCCAAAAGTTTCGGTCCAGTCCTGCTCAAAAATCAGCGCTTCCATTTGCACTCAGTGCGTACAGTATCCGGTTCAACTCTGCTAGAGCTTGGTTCTTTGTGAAATACAAAGCATGCCCGCTTGCTTTATATCGGAAACTACACAAAACAATACTCCCTTTGTTCACAGGTTACATTAAAGCCATTTGCGCCCGGGTACCGAAGTCCCCTCCTGTAGGTCCCTTCACGTGCTGAAAAGCACTAGAACTTCACTTTACATGTTCCTTTAGTACGTGCCGCAGTTACACCAAGAAATGTCTTCAAATACCTCATCTCACTTTATGCGGCGGCTTGTCGCGCTCAAAAGTTCTCGCCAGAGCCGTAAACAACCACTCTCAGATATCGCCTCTCCCGCGTCACCAACTGGATTCCCATTCGAAACCGCGCATCCTACTTTGCCAGAACCTCTAGTCACTTATCACACCAACTTTCTTGGGTTGTTCGCCACCGATGGGGAGACCCCTATTGCCGCCACAGTTCCTCCAAAACTTACAGACCTGGTGCCTCCAATGGAGGAAACGTCCACACCTAGAGCTTCGGAACATTCCAGAGCCCCTCGTGTCATCGAAGATTTTGATTACGTCGGAGGCTGGGTTAGTGATGATGATGGGAAGCACCAATATATACCGAGGGGACATATCGAGGAGATCGAAGAGCAAGGAAGCAACTACGGCCCTGTTGCTGGTCCTTCGCGTTTTGCAGATGCTATGTCGTTGCCTGTGTCTACGACTCCGCCTCCTCGACCGTCTCTCCGCACCAAACGAGAGCTTCCGCAATCTCCTCTTGTGCCGGATGGCCCTTCCCGGTTCCATCATTCCAGACTCACGAGTACTCCCCATACACCAGCGCGCTTTCCGACATCTCTCTCGCAGTCTTTGTCCAGTCTTCCGCCCTTGAGAGGATTCCCCCCACAACCAACCAATACTGGTTACTTTTCTCCCGAGGAATTTCATCAACCCGTGTCTAACAACGGTGCTGAAGCACTTGCCGATTCCTTGTCAACTCTTCCGCCGCTTCATGGCTTCCCTCTCCAGCCAGATTATATAGGTGCCGAATTCAACACGCTTCCTCAGCCTTTTGATGTCACAGCCGTACAAATCGAACCATTAGCTGATTCCCTTTCAACTCTTCCGTCACTGCATGGGTTTCAACATTTCACTCCTCGTACCGAACGAATATCTGAAGAAAATCTCACATTCGAATTTGCAGACATCGGTTCTGATCACGCAACCGGAGCGTTCGAATCATTAGGAGATATTGAAAGCCTTCCGCCTCAGAAAGAGCCTTCGCCATCACCGGTCGCGCAGGAGCCTATGGAGCCTATGCCTTGGATCCAGCTCCTCACAGAACCCATAATTGTTCCTTTGTATCACTCTACCGGCAATGACGAACGTATGATTAACCAAATCATTTCATCCATCAAGGAGATATCAAAGACGGTGAAGATCATCCAGTCAGTGAGTACATTGTTCTCAAATACCACGCACATTATCTTACACAAGTGTAGGGAGTTTCTAGTCTCAAGCATGTACGGAACGTACAACCTCATCTTATGATATGCGAACACATCGAAAAATCGTTGTTTCGCGTAGAGCAAACTTTGTTACGTCAGCGGACACTCCCTCAAGAACATTGGAGCCATCTCAGCGTATCGTCCCGCTCAAGATATGAAAGCCGACTGTCGTCTTTACAAAGGTATGTGACATTGCTAGCTTACTTTCCGGTTCAAGTGATAAAACTTTGGGGGTTGTTGAAGGTGTCTTCGAAGACTATCAGACCTGTCAAAACGAATAGTGGAGCCTAGTAAATTGGATTTGCTGTTCAAAAAGCTCCGACAACATCACGAAAAACTTACTAATATTGCAGATAAATTTGACGTATGTTCAGCCCCTCTTTTTCCTTTGAAACCTCCCTTTTAACAAGAGGTATGCAGGATACCTTCGAACGTCTCAAGCTTCGCCATCTTTACACCGTGGCATCGAAGCTTACTGAAGAAGCCAACCGAAACCGATCCACGTATATGAGCGCCCGTGAAATGTACCTCCACAAAAAAGGCCGAGGCAAAAGGCCCCGAGCAAGTCGTCCACAACCAAGTGCGACTGCCCATTAACGACATGGAAAAAAGATTCTTAATTATTCATCCCTGGTGTTTTGTTCTTGTTCTTGTTTATACCTATACCCTACCCTGGCTACCCAATTCTTCCTTTTCACGGCTACTGCTTCTTGAGTTTCGGAACCAATTGTTCCGTAGACTCGCTCTTGTGTAGGATCCACGTACGACTTTTCATGCTTTTACGATGCTTTCTGCTGTCGAACGTTTTCACAGTCATATAGGCGGGAATTTTTCGATGGCAATCAATCTTCCAGCCAATCTTCCCACCCCCTTACAGCTCTCAGTTTCCAGTGATCTCTCACATAAATTTGATATGACCATTGCTCTTGCTTGTATCTACACACTCATGTAAATTTTATGACTTTCTGCGATGTTTGAACGAAAAGATAACGGAGAGATGGATGTAGCAGGATGTAGCTGTCTTGTTTCCAGTTACATAATATAACTGATCTCACTCTTTCCATGCGAATTAATTTGAATATTTATTTTGGATAGTGAGGAAAGCTATAAAAAATTACATGGGCATGTGGATACCAGCAACTACAATGGCTATGTAAATTATATCTGGGAGATAGTGGATGACTTCCCGCAGGATTTCTGTAGTTAAGTATCGCCGAGCTACAAGATTTGATCATTGATCAGATTTTGATGCGAACATGTGCATGCTGCGATACTTATCCGATACATATACAGTACATATGCTCTGAATTTGCAATTTTGTTGATGAGAGCATCGGCATTGCGGCTGATGCGTCGTTTGTAGCTCGGATTTAGTTACAGAATGCTACGGGAAGTCATTCAATGTCAATGTGTAACAAGATTTTGCCGTCAATTTGAAATATGCACTCAAGGGCAAATTATTTGTCTACCAATCGAACTCTTTTGAAAGTGTACTATGAACACCCTTCATGTATGCTCACTCTTTGAGCAGATCTTGAAGGTGATTTGTGTAAGGGTGAGCGTAGCGAGCCCTTACCCCCGCCTCGTTTCCTACTCCTGTTGTTCCCCTGTTCTGCACCTCACCTCCTAGTTCACTCAGTTTCGTCTCATTCCCCCTGATGTACTCACTATATCTCACCTTCTTATTCATAATACTGACTTACTTATCTCTCCTGACTCACAATCTCTCGCGAATATATAGTTGTACATTCTCATAGCTCCAGTTCGTCGAATCAACACAGGTATTCCGCCTACTTTCCTCGCTCTCGCTCAAGTTCCTGGAACCGCGTCATAACAATTTGGCACTGACTGCAACCCATCGAGTGGTAGCTACAGAGTCCATCCGTTCATGTTCAAGTTCTTTGGAGGCTCCCGCGATCGAGCATGGCTAAAGATCAGTCTGCTTCACATGGGCATCTGAGGTGCGAGCTGGTGCGAGGCCCGCATTCACGCAATGAAAAGGACACAGGTTACATCCAAAATTGCCTCATCCACGCGTAGTTCAAGAGATCATCAAAGAAGCTGTAGAATTTTGGCAAACGCGTTCAGGACACGAATTCACACTCGATTCCAAAATGGAGCTTATAAGAATGATTACTGAGAAGGAGAGGAGTTTGAAGATTCCGTAAACTACAAGTCAATAGTGTGTATTACATATTTGCAACGCCAAAGGCGCGGGAAAAAGTTGAAGCCTGTTCTCACACATTTCCGACGAATGCCCCCAAAAAACCTCAAGAGGAAAGTTACAGCAACGGACGGGACAGCAACTCCGCACGTACCTGTGTGTAGGAATTCCTTGAAATCATTCATTGCCCATAGCTTGGATTTCTCAGAGCCTAGCAGAGCAGTTATCGTACTTGTATCTTCCACGTCCTTTCAAAAACCCAGAATATGCGAAGAATCTCAATCGACGCGCTAAGAATCTCAAAAATGTTATGGGTCAGGAGCGCGAACGTGAACGAGCGGACCGAGAGAAGAGACGATTGGAAAAGATGGAAAAGGATGCACAGGATGCTATGGATGTAGATGGAAACGAAGTTGTCGAGGATGAAGTTCCAAGTTGTGCGTCGACCTTTCACTTTTCTCGTGAAAGCAAAGAACCTGATCATCCTTTTAGATCTTTCTATCGAAGCACCGCCCTCTGTACTTCCCCAAAAACACTACTGTGATATTACCGGCTTAGAAGCGCCATATACTGACCCAGTTACCGGACTTCGTTACCATGATAAAGATGTGTATGCCCTTATCAAAGAAATGGCGAGTTCAATCTCTCAATAGTCACAATCCTCTATTCTCATCATTTGCTTTAAATAGAGTGCAAGTACAGCAAAGGAATACTTGTCAGGTGTGTTCATCAACTTTTTATCTGAACCGTCTCATAAACTTCCTACCAGCTCGAGGGGTCAATTCTATCGTCAAATGAATGACCATGTTTCCCGAAAGAACACATTCTGCACTGAGGGTGAACTTGGATCCGTTATCTTTTATTGGCTCAACTGACTTTAATAGGTGTGTACGTTGCTCCGACCTGAGATCCTGCGTCTCAGCAGTGTGTAAATGGAATCGGAAATCCCAAGGGATCTCACTAGATGTATGTAGCGCATATCCATATATAAGCAAACTCCACGTTTGTTGGCATCGGACGAAATACGACTGTCTTCGAAGAGTAGAGATATCATATAAGATAAACTGGATACGAACTTGAGATTTTGTTTCTTTCGACGATTGTCTATACATTTCAAGAAATGAAACAATGTACCTGCTAAAGAGAGGTTAGTTCAGGGCTTTGTGCTGTATGTCAGTCTGCTATTCTAACGGGAAGGGCGGGATGTCTTCAAACAGAATTTGGCGGCCCGAAGAAGTTTCGTCCTGAACATTCACCATCGAACACACTAACGTTTTGACTGTTCGACCTTTCTCATGGCCTTTAGCGTCTCTTTCTCAATTGACCCACCTTATGGGTTCCACAGAACGATCACTACTTCAATAACGCTCAAAAACCCTGAGCTTATTGGAGAATTACAATGCATCGCCAACCTTTATTACAAGTTTCCAGTTCTCGTCTTCGTAGATCCTTATGAGCTGACCAACTATCAGCATCTCTACACATTCCAACATCATGGAAATCCGAATCTGGAGCTTCCTGTGGCTGCTATGGATTCCAATGGGACTTCACTCCTGTTGAGCCTCGCCTCAGCCGGACCGCAGGTAGATGTCAAAGTCCCTGTACATTTCCGGTATGGTCAGATCTCCCATTCAAATTCGGAGACACATCGTTCTGCGGAACTTGCATGGCCCGACTTGTTTTTATCATGCTCTTCATCCGGTAAGGCTTTGTTTTGTGTCTTCTGGATTATTCGTGGGTTACATATGTCGCTCAACTCAACTTGTTCATCTACGATCCAGTGCCTAAAGTAAAAGCCTGGTTGGCTTACGAGGCTCCTGAGGAGTTTGCCTCTTCGTTTGGAGATCAATATCTCTACACGCCTTTGCAAACCTTCGACGCCGAACCCTCTGCTCGATTTGCGGTTGTAGTGGCTCCGGTAGGTCAATTCACTGATCTCGCGCAAGTGCGGTTTGGGACCGTCTTCACGATCGCGGCAATGTTTGGGTATCTGGCATATGTTTCTTATATGACAGCTCGGAGGCTTAGAAAGCTGGAGAAGGTGGATTGAATTCAAGTAAACAAAGAATTCGAAGTCTTTGTTACCCTGGTTTCTGGCGAAAAGGTTAATGCAGGGGAAAACGGAAACCATACTGTTGCATGAAATTTCCCAAAGGGATAGGGTTTTCTTCCCGCTGTGAGCGCATCTATTTCTTCAGATACGCCGAGGGATTACTCAACATCTCGATTATCACCGGGCAGGCTACAAGCCCTGCAAGAAGCTGTGAGATATCTGGCTTGGTCGTTGTATCGAGGGGATTCGTTGCTAATGAGGACGGGAATCGCTCTTATAGCCGTTGATTTCGAATACTCACAATATTAATGAGGGTTTGAGGTACATCGCAAGTGTAGAGTTGCGAGATATATTGCATGTTTGAATGAAATAGGAGATGGGATCCTTTCACCTGTTACCTCGACATATACAAAATTTGAATACGTAGAAGGTTTATAATAGAACCTTGAAGCAAATTACTCGAAGCAAAATAGCACCCGGACGGTTTCACGTGCTATAGTTTGTAACTCTTCCTTCACCATGTCTCGACCGACGAAACTGGCCATTCTACCTTTGCCCTACCCCGTAGTCCTTCTTCCAGCTTCAAGAATAACGGTTCCTCTCTCGGCTGAAGTTGGTGAAGCTTTACTCGCTCTTTTCGAGGCCAATGAGAGCCTGCCGGTCATAGCCGCCGTTCCGGCTGCAGTAGACACTTCCGCAAACGCTTCAGCCGTTCAATATGGGACAGCTGCGAGGGTTTTAAGGCTTGTAAAACCCCCGCTAGGAAGGTCTGCTCTTGATTCTGGGGATAGACAATCTCGAGTTTATCTAGCGTCGCTTCATGGGCTTACCCGGGTATGTCTCGAGGAGCGGTATGACTACGAGAAAGCGATGAAGATAGCTCTCAATTCAACAACACCGAAACTGCTGACAAGGAAGATCTCGTACCCTTCGTCGCTCCAGTTGAGAGACTCTTCCGACTCTAATCCAAATGTCCCCGTGCAAGTACAGGCTCGGGAGTCAATTATTAAATTCAAGGCTGCCGCATTGCGAGTTCTTCAACATATGGCACAAACCTCACAGCAGCAAGCCAGAAAGGATGCGTTCTATAAGATCGCAGCTATGCTCGAAGAGCTCAAGGACGATGCCGAAGGTCTCGAATTAGAAGATGGACGCAATAGCGCCAGAGATAATTTGGACAGAGCTGCTTGGATGGCAGATGTCTTGGTTGGCAGCGTTCTTGGTCAGGGTATGAGAACTTCCACTTCAGGAAACGAAGGTGAAAACGAAGATTGGACCGATAAACTCAGTGAGTGTACGTTTGTCTAACTTTAGCCAATCTAATTGTTGATTTTGTAGCACTTCTTTCAACCTCAAATTCCCTTTCTCGCTTGCAGCTTGCTACCATGATCCTCACAAAATTGCACACCAAACTCGAGGTTACGTCTCGAATTGCCAACGCTGTCGACGAAAGCCTGAGCAAACAGCAGAAAGAGTTTTTCCTTCGGCAACAATTACGTGCTATTGAAAAAGAACTAAAGGAATTGCAGCAGTCTTCATCCGCATCCGGTAATCCGAACTCATCGAACGGCAACACTCGTCACAATGATTTAGATTTAGATTCAAATGAATCAGATGACACGGAATTGATGGACATACGGCGTAAACTCGAGGCAATGGAGCCTGGCAGTGAGGAAAGAAAGGCTGGTGTTAGAGAATGGAGGAGACTGAAGAGACTGATGGGCGCAGGCGGTGCAGGCGGAGGTGGTGGGAGTGTCGAAGGTGGTGTCATAAGGGGTTGGGTATGTGTTTTCGGACTTTCGGACTTGCAAACCAGTCAGACCCTGATTGATACCCTTTACAGCTGGAATGGTTCACTGCTCTACCTTGGCCCTCGGTGATGCAAACTTCTCCCATACCTTCCAAATCTTTGATAACTACATCATCTTTTCTTGGAGAAGCTCGTGCCCAGCTCGATTCGGATCACTATGGACTTGACAAAGTCAAGAAACGGCTCATAGAATATCTCGCGGTTGTCAAATTGAAGGAACTCGCTGAACTTGCCGAGGAACGTCGACTAGCTTTGGAACACCAGAAGCCAGAAGTGACTGAAGCCTTGGAGGACGTCTCTGGAACTGCAGACCACGATGATCGAGAGAAAGAGTTGCAAGTTGTATTACGCCAGGCTCAGCCTACTGTTGAAAACAGACCTGCAAGGGTGCGAAAGTCTAAGGGCGTCAAAGGTCCCATCTTATTGTATGCCATTTCGAGATGTCGGTTCATTCAGCAGCTAAATTCGTTTCAGATTCGTTGGTCCTCCAGGCACTGGTAAAACATCACTAGGTCAAAGTATCGCACGAGCTCTTGGACGGCCGTTCCAGCGTATTTCTTTGGGCGGTGTTCGTGATGAGGCTGAGATTCGTGGCCATCGGCGGACATACGTGGCTAGTGGACCTGGACTCATCGTACAAGCTTTGAGGAAGGCCGGAAGACCTGACTTTGTTTGCTTGCTGTACGTTATAGAATCTTTACATAGACAAATTCGCATGCTGACTTACACTCGCGTTTCAGCGATGAAATCGACAAAATTGGTGCGAGCAATTTCCACGGCGATCCAGGAGCAGCGTTGCTCGAAGTTCTGGATCCTGAACAAAACTGTAACTTTAATGTGAGTATAGGTTACCTTTATCATTGAAATTATTCTCCTTTTGACATCACTCTAGGATCATTACATCAATGTACCTATAGACTTAAGTCAAGTCCTTTTCATATGTACTGCAAATACATTGGAGACTATCTCTGCTCCCCTTTTGGATCGATGTGAAGTGGTTGTCCTTCCCGGTGAGCCTACTCTGTTGTATAATACCCTTCTCATCCTCATGTCACGTTCAAAGGATACACTTACGATGAAAAGCTTCACATTGCCCGACGATTTTTACTTCCAAAGCAACTCAGCACAAACGGGCTAACTCAGGATCATGTCAAGTTCACTGAAGAAGCCCTGAAGGCTGTTGCAACACGGTCAATTTTTTTCTCTACTTCCGTCTAATACAGCAAAGGAGTACTCAAATGTTTAATCAGGTACACTCGAGAAGCGGGCGTAAGAACACTTGAACGCTCTATTGGCTCTGTTGTACGGTTCAAGGCAGTCGAATGGGCGGAATGTCTTGACGCAATTGAGGCACAGGATGGAAAAATAGCTGTTAACGATGCTTCCCCCCATTCGACGTCTACAGAACTTTCTGTCATCAACCTTGAGCATCCAACAAAGACAGCTTTATATAAACCACTAGTTCAGGAATCTGAACTGGAAGCCATACTTGGCATTGCGCGTTGGGATGATGGAGATGAGAGCTTGGCAGAAAGAAATCGAGGGTCGAGAAGAGGAGTTGTTTATGGGTTGGTTGTTATGGGTCAGGGCGAAGGTGGAATATTACCAGTCGAAACGATCGTCGTACCTACAGGCAACAAAAGCGGAAATGGAGAAGGTGGAAGGTTACGATTGACTGGTAGTTTGGGAGATGTACGTGCATGTCCGCATTTGATGAAATATCCACCCACTAATCCGTCTTTCACAGGTCATCAAAGAATCTGGTGAACTGGCTTTGAGTTGGGTCAAAACGCATGCGTATGACCTAGGCATCACAACCTCGCCGTTTCACGATCCTCTCAAAGGACCAAATTCAATCGATATTCATTTACATCTTCCCGCTGGTGCACAGAAGAAGGATGGGCCTAGTGCAGGGGTGGCAATGGTATGTCATTCTCGATGATTCTCTCACTCAAGTGGTATTAATCCTTGTTCGTATACTAGACATGCGCATTGGTGTCACTGCTCACTGGCGCATGCGTACCAACAGACGTTGCCATGACCGGCGAGGTGTGCACAAGTAATCGTGATCTTGCGCTATTCCACTAATGTTCGCATCTAGATAACTCTTCGAGGACGGGTCACTCCTGTGGGTGGCATCAAAGAAAAGGTAAGAAGCTCTGCCTCATGCTTAGGGCCTAGTTTCTCAGACTGAACCATTCTAGGTTCTCGGTGCCCACCGCGCACAAATTCGAAAAGTCATTCTTCCATACGCAAATCGCAAAGACGTCGAACACGATGTTGCTCCTGAAATCCGTAACGCAATGGAGTTCGTTTTCGTACGCGATCTGCAGGAAGCCCTAGAGGCTGCTTTTGGGAAAGGTGTCATCGGATGGAGGAGTCAGTTGAACATGTTGGAAAGCCGACTTTAATATTTTGCCTGCTTGATATCGGATCCTTTTTTTGCCCCTTCTTTTGTTTCCATTTACAGTTTTATCTTGTTATCTGTCATGCATAATGTATCTCTTTACTTACGAACGTTTCGCCCTTTTTTCTCAGTCTGTATGTTTAGATATCCTTGTTGTACTTTAATACTCCCATCAAACATAAGTACCGAGTCCCCTTTTTGATCACTGAATATGAAGATCGTGAGCTCTCGCGAGACGCGCCCACTGTACAAATTGAAGTGAAGCTCCAGTTGTAACATACAAAACGAAGATTAGAGCACAAACTATAAGTAGGTCAAGTGTCTGTACTATTCTCGACGAGAAAGAGTCGCAAGACGAAAGAGGAGAGAGTAAGCTGAGCAGTCGTGTGATGGAAATAGTAGGAATGGTCCCATTCAAGAAGAGAAAAACTAGAGAATAAAAGGGGACTATGTATTGTGGCTAGTTAGCGACCAGTTGTCCAAGTCCACGGAGGGAGGGGTAACAGACGAAGTGCCGTCTTGCCATTGGGGAGAGAAGAGAACCTGTAGATTGTACGTTCCTGCGTCCATCTCAATGATCAAGACTGTGACACCATCATTTGGTTGGTCAGCTTCGGGAGGAATAGGGTCTGTGTCAAAGCGGACGGCTGCAGATGTCGTGAATTTAGCGCCGGATGAAGGGCTCAGGATAGAGACGTCCATTTCATCTCCATTAATGGTGAGGGTGGCTTTTGTACCATCTGAGCTGACACTGACTGTTGCGTTTGTGTGCATACGCCATTCAAAAGGACTAGTAGTTGTGATTTCGTCTTGAACGAGCATCTGGGTCCTGTTATTGATGAAGCGCACTCCACGCTTTGCAGAAGAACTGGCAGCGAACATTATCAGCAACAAGAAATCGTTTGAGACGAAGACGCTTACGTATCGGTGAAATATGCACTTGTAATATCAGCATACCAATAAGCTGTGGAACCACTAGAAACTTCGTAGAGGGTACTTGAACCCTGGGTGTCATTCGTAGAGCCGTATCCAAGAATGGTCGGCCTGGCTAAAACGTTCTGATTGGTCTTGTTTACCAAGATGGTGTTTTGTCCCTCGGTCATCTTTCTGTAGTAGTACCACCTGGCACTACTCTGAGTGTCGTTACTGAAATAATCGGGAGCGTTGTAATCACCGTCGCCAAGCTCTCCAGCCCAACGATGGCCCATAGCATCGATGACGAAGTCACCACAATCAAGGTCATTATGCGTCTGTCGGCCCTGGTTCATACCAGCCTTCATACCAATGTAAGTTCCGTTGATGTCCGTCCATGTGCTACGCATAGAGACCCATTGATCTATCTCATTGTCGAATTGTCGGTCCAGAGGCATGCCATCCCAGAAGGCACCCTGAACAGAAGCATCATACCAGAACATACTCCAAGGATCTGCAGCATCCGCTTGATCACGCTGATACAAAGCAAGGGCGGGTTCATTGAATTCGGAGGCGAAGAAGAAGATACCGTTGGCTGTGGAGGAGAATTTGTTGGGACCGGTATCACCGACAGCGAACAACTGGGTAAGACCTTGACCGTACATATGCGAGTAGCCAGTGAGTTTGTATGCATCATTCAGCATTCCATAGTCAGAGCCGGTGGCAGTGATGAGAGCAGACGTCATTTCAGCATACCCTGTAGTGCCGAAGTACCAGTAGTCTTGCGTTTCACTCCATGTACCATCATCCGTAGGTCCAGCGGCACAATTCTCAAGAGCGTTGGGAACAGTGAGAGCAAGGAGCTGGGATGCGCTACCAGTGTCATCGTCGCCAAGGATAGCGAGAGAGCCCAAGGTAAGTCCACCGTTGCAGACACAATTCCAATTTCCTGTGGTGTTAGTCTTCCACCAGCCGATGAAGGAGCTGGCGTTGTTGTAGGCCTGTAGACCGAAAGAGAGCCCATACTCGATTAAGGTGAACCGCATAGCGGCCTTTTGATCGTCGGTCCAGACGTCGTATAACCAGTCATATGCGATACCATAACCAGCAGAGAATTCGGCAGTGTCGAGGAAGTGATTAGAGTCCCAGCGATCGTAATCGGGACCAAAGGAAGTCGTATAGTTACCGGCGACATTCTAGAATAATCATGGATGTTGGATGATTTCTTTTTGGTTTCACATGGGAACTCACCTGAATCTCGACCCAGAGACGATCCGCCCACTTCGTATCATTGGTCATACGATAGGCATACGAGAAAGCTTTGGCTCTTTGTTTGAATCGACGAGCGATATCCAAAATACCATTGCCACCATCGAAGAAATAGGCGACGGGGTCGTCATTATACCAATCGGTGGCATTACCAAATATAGTTTCATTCCAGTAGGAGAGATAAGGGTCGGCTGTTATATGATCCGCCAAAACATTCCACTTGTACTGAGGAGCAATGAGTCTGGGCCTATCTGAACGAACGGACGTGGCAGCAGGAGTGGCAGCGGAAAATGTATCGCTAGGCCATGTGAGTGAGGCTTTGGCGGAGGAAGCAAAGGTGGGAGTAGTGAAAACTGAAGTGTCAGTCTAAAAACAAATGAGCCACAAAGCTTTGAGGACATAAAATGGAGGATGACTGACGACTTGAGGATATAGAGGCATCATATAAAGACTATTGGTAGCCATTGCAAATTTCCCGGTTGCCAGCTCCTGTAGAGCAGAATTTACCGAGGCGGAAGAAACAGAAGCGGCAGCAGCAGATTGAGCGGTAGGACTGCTGGCGGCGTCGTCCTTGCTTTTCTTCGTACCAACGACTGCACCGACCACTACTCCAACGATAACCAGAATAGCAACAGGTACACCAATCTTTATCCATTTGCTGACACCCTTGCTTTTTGGCTTCTCGCCATTGGGAGGGGTAATGAATCCTGACGATTGGTTGTAGTAGGGGTCGCCAGCGGCATATGGAGAATTCAGGTTTTGTGAACTAAAGTTCTGATTGTTGGCGTTATGATAGGCCATTTCGCAGCAAGCCTATGATATAGGAAGGTAGACAGGTTTAAAGAAAGGCGCAGACAGGTAGTCTGAAAAGATAAAGATAAACTGAGAAGCGGAGAGAAGACACCGAAGGGCAGCAACAGGTGTAACAGGTGTAACAGGTGAGGGAAGACAACGGGCTGACGTTGTGACAGATAAAAATAACCAAAACTTAAATTAGACAAATATACCCACGAACAAACAGTAGACTCTAGAGCGCTAATCCTTCTAGGTCTAGGCGCCGGGAAATCATGTCTCTCCAGAAATCACACATATTAAAATACTTAAGAACGGGGTAAGTAGCCGAGAAGCCTCCAACTTGGAATCCCATATCCTCAGTAACAGTCCTCCAGGTGCTACCAGTCTCTTCTAATGACATTGTTAAAATGGAAAAGAAACCTCGAATGCGTACGAAGGCCTCTCTAACTTCAGTGAGTATTTTGAAAAACTAAAATGATTAATGAGTGTCCAAGTCAGTCACTTGCTGGGAAGGTCGAAACCAATCGGAGCCCTTCGTGACTCTGTATACACCTCTTCCTTCAAGCTTCAAGAGTGACCGTTGTTAATGCCAGTGCCACTTGAGACCGTCTGTTACATGCCCCTTTCAACGAATCTGATGCTCGCCAACCTCTGAGCGATGATTCAGACTAGCATTACCTTGTAATTTTTTTTCTATGGTAAGGCACTCTTCAACAACCGAACGAATTATCAGGTTATTATTATAGGAACGGTTAGATAGTCAGGTTTAAAAATGGCAACCTGTGACGCTGCTGGCACATGCTGTAATGGAGGAATATTAACTCATACTATCTGGACGCGATAAGTAGCTCTTAACCTTTGGTTGCGCCATATTAGGATGATTGCTATTTCACCTATTGAGCTACTGGTCAGATTATCATATCAGGGGTGCAAACGTTCAGGATATCCTAAATTGTTGAACTGAGGTTTCTGTCTCCCTCGTCTACGTTAATATCTACATCCCAGCTAAGGGATTCTTCAGCTACTCAAAGAAAACGTCCTTGAATCCGGAAACAACCTCCCAGCGGGTTTAGATAGCACTTCGTAATTGTGATCCCATGTATTCGAGACATTTAAACACAGATTGTTAGGATGGACGATACTGCTACTTCGGTTCTAGCAAGCTTTCAACCAATTCCTCCAGGGGGTCGCTTGGGGAAATCCATTCCGAGCCCTTCTATCTAATGCTATGACAGTAAGCACTGAAAAGTTCACCATGAGACAGCCACAAAATGGCACAAAGACCGCGTCCTCCGGCAGCGTGTAGATACTGCAAGACACATGGACTGCGATGACCAATGAGAATGATAGTTTCTGTTGCGTGGTTTCACCGTTCCTCCTCGTATATTGCATCACGATTGAACCGGGAAGTAGTAAGCCCATTGTTATCTATTGTCGCAAACTCGCTGGTGAACTGGATCCCGGTTCGGTACACGGAGCATCCAGGCGCCGTGATGTCTCTGGAATCGTTCGAACTAGCGAGATGCTATGAAGGCATATCAATCTTATGCAAGAGGGGCATCGTTGATACTTACAAGAACGATGCGAGTAGAGAGAATGCTGTGTAACACTGCTTGCAACCTGCCACCCGTCACGGTTATGAATATGATTATGTCCTTATCCAAATTCTGATGAATCGCACGTACTCAGCACCTCCTGTTCGTACTTGCGGGACCTGATAAGCTCCGTCACTTCATTGAACGTTAATGTAAAACAGGACAAGACGTACCCCCTGTTGCAAAACCAACCCAATATTTACAAATCCAAGAACTAGAAGTCATGGTGAAGATTGCTTGCTTAGGGAAAAGAAAATATCAGCTTACCCAGCATGAATGAGTAGTACAATACACCTATGTGAAACGCATTCAGCCACATAGGAAATCACAACTCAACAACTCGGGCCCAACTAACCGTCTCTCCACAGAGTATCAAGAATTGGTGCACGTACGTGTTCTGGAATGGTTTTTCGCCAACGTATAATGCGTATCAAGGAAAGCGTCAACGTCACTGATCGAGAAACCTCATTCAACCCAGTAGAGTTTTCAGTCAGGACAAACACATACCAAATTCGTAAAGCATCGCTACAACGTAAGGTCCAATAAAACCCTCGGAGATATTACTAATGGTCAGACTACAGATACCCTTGAACTCCTCGTTGACCAGAGGTACCACTGCGAAAAGTGACACGTTATTGGATGAATGTAAAAGACTCTTGGTACTCACCATGATTTGATACTATACTTTCGGCCACAATGGTGGCAGCAGGAATTGCGGCAGCCTGGAAACTCCATCTTGAGTATCTCTTCTGCATGATTGTCGGACACAACGTCCTCACCACAGAAAACGAAATAAGTGTTACTAGAATTTTACGACTTCTGCCCCATATGGCCCAAGTTCTGACTGCCAATATAACTGTTGCTCGATGTCAGGTCGAAACCAAAGTTACAAAAATAGCGGATGAAAAGCAAGAATGTACGCACGTTCCGATGCAATGATCGCAACCAAGCGAAACACTTCGGGAAATCAGGATTAATCAATTCTTTGTTGCAACGAAGTGCCCAGCTCACCGGTCGCTGTACTGTCTATAGCAGGGACAGAGGCGTTCTTGAAGAAGCAGGAATCAATTTAGGAATCGAGAATGGTGACTGAATTCACACGAACTGGCAGAAGAGCGATGATGGCGGTTGCCATTGCTGCATATCGAGCGATAACAAAGGTAATGGAAGTCAGAGTAATTCGACCAGGCCGCCACACGTATTTTGCCTGTCAGAAATTTCGAATAATTTAATGTTGGTGTCATATGTAATACACATTGCAGCCACGCACCTCGTTCCATACAGTCAAGGAATAATCATACAACTACGAATATAGATTGAATGATTCCAGAAATTTGACCAGAGTGGGGTCGGACGAGGCTCACAAATAATACTACACTGGCATCTGGGCGGGTTTGAATAAGGGCTGGATGAATGAAGATTGAAAGACGAACAAGTTATACTCTAGATGGTACCGGACATCAACAGGAAGCCAAGCGACGAAAAAGATCAGAAAAGTACGCACTTGTCCTATCCTTGCATGAGTGATACACTCGGACAACGCATTCAATTGGGCATCGGTCAGATTAGCGACGTTGCTCATGTATATGAGCTCGTTAAGAGCACATTGACGTCGGAGAAAGGAAAGAGGGAAGAGTTTTCAATGGTTGTACATACCGACATGGAGTATTTCTTTGGTCGGAATTACCGGAACAGAAACGCCCGTGCGCGCATTTCGTATAAATTACCATTTGATACGATCAGAGGCTTGGCGAATCACCTTGCTTGACAAGGTCCTTCGTGCTATGAAATTCTTTTTCCCACACCCGTAAAACAAACAAAGCCAAATTATCAGGTAAAATCTTCGTAGTCACCGCTTCTCTTTTTCAGACCTCGCTATTGCTCTCACATCCCCCTTACTTGCTCACGCAATTCTTTGCATTGCGCGCACAAACAAGCAAGGTGTCCTGCCGCCTTTGCGGCACTTAGCGAGTTGTATGAAATTTCTGCATATGTATAGGTAATTCACGCGTCGTGGATCTCTCACTGCATCGAGAACAGTTTTTCCTCTATGCCAGTATCGTGTTTCGTGCTTGAAAGTGAGGCGAATTTATCCCGGGCTCACATTTTCACATATAACTTGTCGCCAGGTTATTTCAATCCTTCTCAACTACCTACACCTAATATGCATCCCGACAGCCTTTCTCCTTCTGCTAATCAGCATGACGGAAGCCATTCTCCTTCTAATAACCCTCGTGAATCAAGCGAACGTATCCCACGTCTCAAACGTCCTTTCTATGATATTACAAATACTCTCCGGCTAGGAATCGTCCTGGCAAACAACAATGAATAGACCTTTCCACAGTTGATGATCCTGATCGTAGCGTCTCTAAGTACCATTCTCGAGGTGTGACTTCGGAAACCAGTGACTCTTCCTCTTTGTCCTCCAGCAAGAACGGCCTCAAACTGATCCACAAGCGAAAGAAGGAAATATCCCAGGGATCTATGTCCTCCTCCCATTCTTCTTTTCATGGTCGTTCTCCTTTTATAACAATGGCGCAATCAATCCCTCTCATTAACCTCGCTCGTTGTATCACTAAATCAACTTACTACAAGGACGGACGCCAGATTCCGTTGCATATTCGGCAAGTCCTCAAATGCACATATGTCCCATATCACTCATTTTTACTATCATTCTTTAGTTAGCTATGACTCGAAAACACGGCTTTTCGACGGAATTCAGTAAGACGATGCGCAGCTTCCCATTCCGTGACATCATAACCTTGGTTGAGCTTGTCTTCCAACCAGGCGAGGAAGCGGACCTAGAAAAATATTAGATTCATAAGGTATCGAATACCGATGATGAGCGATGCACTCACCAAGCAAACACCATCTCGATGATATGCCCTTCACAACCCGTCCAGCTCAAGTTTGTTCTGAATCGACATCATTTGTTCAACGAATGACGGAAGGACCGGGCATCTAAAGTGTGTAAGCACGAGAGAAATCGTATATGAAGTTGAAGGCGAGATGATGATCTATGCGGATTTAGTGACGTGAATACACTAGCAGAATAGTACGAACCTTTCCCTCACGAAGCCATTCCCGATTCCTCAAAAAGCCCTAAACATCAGTATAGTCTTTCCGTTCGACGCCTATGCTATGCAGGTAGGCCGCCACGTCGTTCGAAACTTTGGACTTTTCAAGAAAGAGAACGGCGCTGTCGAGGCCCACGAAGAGATAAGCGTGAAAGAGGGGGTTGTAAGGGATATCAGAGCATGTTGAGTAGCCAGGCTGCAGCGGGGATAAGCACGTGAAGAAGGAAATTCCATTCGACATAAAGATCTCACCAATAGCGTCCAGGGAAGATATCAGTGTCGCAATGTTTATTTGCGAAGGCTTAGGCTCTGGCGACTTGGAGTACTGTGATACATCTGGTGGCCGAGCCTGGATCCACTCCCGCAGTCGATATAGCTTGGAAGTAGCCTCTTCACCTAGATGAGGAATGAAGGATTAGTAGTGCGATGCGACAAACGTCCCCAACCTAATTCTACCTGTAAACTCGATTGGATGCAGGAATACCGGTTGCTTCGACTTGGGAGGCTTATCCTTCCAAACAAAGTCGATCAAATTCTGGATAGGATAAACAAGCTTGCTTCCACGGCTAGCAAGTTTGCTATTGACGAGCATGGCATTCTCGTACGAGATCATACGCCCGTCTATACCAATGCGTGAGTGAGCCACCCGAGGATAGTCCTACAAAAATACTCAGAGACCAATTGAAGAGTGTGAAAGACACTCGAATGAAGGCTGATGCTCGTGCAGCGGAGAAAGAAAAGGCCAAGGCGCAGAAGAAAGGGAAGGGTAGTAGTAGTAGTAGCTAATTTTGCATGATAATGACATTGAACGCTTCTGCTCGTCAAGCATTCATTGAAAAGACAATTGACCGTGTAAAACAAACAAAAACAGTATTCAAGTCGCATATGGACGGTGCTCCAGAGACAAGTGACACTCCGTTTGCTCAAATAACAATTGCGTGGTGAGTGTAATTGTTTTGGACTTCGTACTAGTAATCAGAATGCGGTGCATTCCCGGGCTCACTCACACGGAGAGAAACAAAATTGATTGGTTAATAATGGAAATACAAGCGGAGAGAATACAAACAAAAGTTCGGTGATAAAAAAAGTATTCAAGATACAAGTACACGGGTCACATAAACACCAAGAGAAAGGCATGGGAGGAATATGTAAATACCAGACTACGCTTGCAGGGTGTAGACGTGTGGCGTGGGCAACGTAGAGAATATCTCGGCGGTCATACAGTCAGTATCTTTAGCTTTACTGAGGTTAACAGTGCGAAGTTGTTCGCATTTGACTGACGAAAAAATCAATGATCAAGGAATGATCTTTGAGGGTATGAGGGTAGACGTACTGTTCATCCTCGATCGTGTGTCGTAGCGAAAATTTATAACTCGCCACTCCCAATCACACCATTGTTTCCCGTACTGCTGATCGGCCTCGAAGCGCCTAATGTGCTCTGGTAGCTTACTTCCTTCAACCAGCAGCTCTAGTAGCCACTTCTTGCTTGGCACAGTGAAGTCGATTACGCCAGACCTGTCTGAAGTGTAAACCTGAGGTAACAAGAAGCGAGGATCTTTCGCGAGCTCTTCCGTTGCATGCATGAACTCTGCATCGACAACTTTTTCATGCAAACCGTTGTGAGTGGCGCGACAAGTGTTCAAGACACTGGAACGAAAGCGAGAAATCACACCGTTCAAGAATTCGTCGATGGTCATGGATTTGACTTCCTCGGGCACTTTCTTGGGAGTAAGCAAGAACTGTAGATATTGACCATGCCACCGTGTAGGCAATACCAAATGATTATTCCCAACTCCCTCTGGTGATGGGACCGACAGAAGCCAGCCCATTCGGCGTGCATCATGGGCGGCTTGATCAAAATCTGAAAGCGGGCAATTGCCAGCCCGACGCTGACGGAGTGCCAACGGCTTTGATGATGTTGAGCGATGCTCCACCTCTAGTAGACGCTCGCGAGGAGTCAATGCAATGTTCGACGGTATTATATAGAGTGAGATGTTTTGCGGAGTGGAATTAAGGTCTGTTTGTAGTATGGGAGGGTGATCTTGGCGGAGAAGAGAAGGGAAGAGGTTTACGATTTGGCGAGGGACAATCTCTTCAGCGCAAAAACTGCGTTCAAGGCGTCGATAACCTTGGTTACGTTCATCCGCCATGTAATTACACACAACCATCGCTCCCGCTGAATGGTCAAGACAAGGAACTGTGAGAGGCTTGCCGTGCATGACGGCGGTGAACAGCATCATTGCCGCAGGAGTGAATTTCGAATATTTGTGGGGGCGTGGTATGGCGCGTCCCAACCCGGTCGGGCGCCCAGATTGGGCATTGCTCGAGCATTGTGCTTGGAAATCTTCGCGCAACTGCTGGGCGGAGTACGTCAGGCTACGCTGGAGCTGTCAAAGTTGATTAATTTAATTAAAGCAGATCAGGAAGGAACAACGCACTTTCTGCGACAATAGCACTGTCAATCCTGCAACCACTCCCGGATGGAAGCCCGCCTCCCATTTTTGTGAAGGAGGCAAGCGATCAATGTCTGGAGAGGCGGACTCCAGGATTGTGTCCTTGTATGGCCGCAAATGTGCCTGCGTAGGGATCACCTGCTGCATATACTTTTCCGCATCGATGTTCGTGAAAGCAAGAAAGCAAGGATCCACGCCGTCAAAAAACAGATTCATACGGTGGGACAGAGTGATAACCTGTGACGGAGAATGAGAGGAAGACCCAGTATGACTGCCATAGCTACCAGCAGCAATTACATAGACTGGTACCTTCCCATTCCTGACGGAATAAAGAGCTGACCAGAAGACGATGTCAACATAGGTCAACTGAGCTTCATCAATCAAGATCCACATGTCGCCTCCAGGATGGGAGGATTGGATATGATTTATCAGTTTTCCACGGCCCTCATATCCGTTGGCTTGCCAATTGTCATTATAACATTCCGTGGGGACATAGTCCACCTCTTTACTCCCAACAATTATATGATCCTTCATTCCCTCCCATTGAGTGGATAGATGTAGGATATCGTGAGGAAATTGCTGAAGGATGTATTGCGCAATGTGTCGCAATAGGGTACTTTTCCCAGAGCAAGGCGGTGACTCGATCTGCTCCTCGTCAGAGATCATATCATTGTTTGGAAGATCATAACTCACTAGTATAAAGTGGTCCCTACACACGCGATCGACAACGCTTCGAACGAGGTGCTCGCGCACAAGCAAGCCGTCCCGTGGATCGAAGGTGAAACGCGGCTGCTTAGCAATAACGTCGGAAGATGAACCGTCGTCGGATAATGAACGCTTGAGAGACTTTGGGACAACGAGGTCGATAGGTTTCATGATAGGTAGAAGAGGACAGTTTCTGTGTATGCCACAACAGATATCGCACATGTCACTGTGTATTGTCCTGTTGTAAACTTTGCCTTTAAGAGTGACATTGAATGCTGTGGTCATGTTGTCCTTGCACCACGAGAAGAGTTCGTCGAGCCTTCGGGAGGAGTAGATATCGATATAGGATGAGTGGGGAATTGTGGAAAAATCATCAGGGAGTGCTACCTCATAGCCATTAGGGTCCACGCTATCTGGGAGTGCTAACCAGCCAACATAATATCCGTCATCTGTATCCTTTACTTGAGAGCGATACATAATGTGGAAGTTCTCGTATATCCAGACATTATGTGAGACGATATCTGGGTAGCCAGTATCCGGGCACTCAGATGCCTGAGCGATGCGACCATGGGAAAGCAGGCCGTATGTCTGACCAAAAACAGACATAGCCTTTTCGTCGGGGGAATACCAGAAGCCTGCATCTGGAGATGTTGACCCTATATAAGCAATCAACGAGCGCCAGACACCAAGCGGAGGGTTTATTTGGTAGGGGGTGTACTCTCCTAATGTAAGTCTCTTTTCCATGGGAGTCTAGATGGAAGGAGCGTTTGCGAAAATCTGAGACTGACGTAAGTAGTTGGACTCGGAAACAAGAGAGAAATGTCACACATAACCTCTTGCAGTGACTATCCCGGGTCCCACAAAGGGGACTTAAGAGAGAAGCCAGCTACGCTGGCTTCTCGGTGGACAAGATAAGATAGGCAATGAGAGCCGGCACGGCTTTACGCCGTGGGTTCGTGGGTTTCTCACACTCGAACCATCACCA
>MU790675.1:0-53706 GCA_027886635.1 Lentinula boryana
CTCAGAGCTCAGGCTTGGATTTATATGAGCCCAGGCCCGATGAAGCCCAGCCCAAGCCTGGGGCTTTGAGCCCGGCCCGGCCCTGAACATCACTACCTATGAGCGACCACAATGTTCCCTCCGGTATCATGCGAATCCAAAGCTCTGTGCGCACTGTGTATTTCATCGTACTTGAACACCTTCACAGGTTTCGCATCCGACCACTTCACATCCTCGTTTTTGATTATCTCTCTTGCAACGGAATGGTCGAAAGAGGGAAACTCCTTCGAACCAAGCACCTTACTATGTAACGGTCATCCCCGACCTTCATCTCTACCATGGGATTCAAGTCCTGCGCCAAACCTTCAAGCTACCCTGTTTGGATCATACGTCCTCCTCTTCGAGTGAGTGCGATGGATCTCACGATGACGCGATTGCTAATCAGGTTCAAGACCTTATCAAAGCACTCTTCCTGCGTCTTGGAATACTCCACAAACCCGTCTTGCTCGCGTATGACGTTGACCGCACCGATCCTTCTTCAACCACTCGAACTGCTGATCACGTCTAGTAGTTGCGGTTACGATGGCTCCAGCGTGAACGGTAACATGCAATGCTACCTGGCCATCCGTGAAGTTGCCGCACCACGGCTCAAGAGCTTTTGCCTTGGCTCCAAGTTCAGCTGAGGGAACAGAAACACCCAAGCGGGTGCCATAAACCTCCGGTAATGCTGCGAGATGCTCCCAGGAAATTCGAGTATCAACAACAACAATCACATTAGTGACAGGGACTCGCCGTACCGTCCAGGATGAGTACGGCTCATACCTCCCATCAGGCATTCGGACCTTGGACGCGACAGTAAATTCACCAACCACCCGAGGGACATGCCTCGACTGTCCCAACACATTTGAGGCCGGTAATTTTTTACTCGTCCCATTCACCTTGACACATGTGCATTTCAGCTTGATTACACCGAAGGGACGGACGTTGATAAGTGCTTTGCCTGCAGTCAGTACTGTTTGAGACGGGTTGGTAGGAAAGGACTTCCAATCCACCGAAGGAGTGCCGATGGCTTTCGTTGTTTTGCAGACTTGTAGTGGATAGTAGATACGTTCAGACGTTATGCGAGTCAAGACAGTCGTTTTCGAGTCGACTCTGGGGTTTGATGATTATTTAAATATAGTGAATTTTTGGTAATAAGTCTTTGTCCAACAACTGAGGGGGGGAAATGTATATAGGGATCAATAAATAAGCTGCGATCGTAACCTGAAACATGTGTGAATATACCAGCCTTCGGAAGAATAAATAATCAAAACGATAGAGGTATGGTCTCAACGTCCGATCGGGACTGCTCCCCTTACTATGGATGCCAGTGACAGACTTGTGCTGGATCATGGATATGCTTCATTTTGAGAAATCACTCGATTCACGCTGTCGTCGCTATTGGGTGGCCCCCAGGATTATTTCATAAGATTTAAATTGAATAGCAATGCTAGGTACATGCTGAACATGATAGGTAGCATTGTACAACAGATTATATCCCTCAGCAAAATTCGTTACCCAAGTGTTTCACCTCAGGATCTGGGTAGGCATGAGGTATTGGTTAAGTGATTGTGCTTTCCTCAGTTGCATATATACTTATGTCGCCTCTTTCTTAATTTAACACTTCTGTTATCATATACGAGAGTACAACTAAGTAATTTTACTTCTGCAGCCAGGAAGCAATTCATAAACCTCTGTCACAACCCTTCTTACTGTGGTTCATTCAGTAACAACAAGCACCGAAAGCGAAAGCCCTGGAGCATTATATGTAATTGTCTTTCCTGCAGTGAATGAAAAGGTCGAAGGTACAGCCGCATTGGGGCTCGTCGGCGTGTTCTGCGTTCCCGATGGCGCAGTAAGAATTGTACCTGTTCCAGTGGTGTGGCTAGGAGTGAAAGGTAGGGTGAAAACGACGGTGTTGGCAGAGGTTGCGGTGTTGATGACCTAGAAAGCATCGAGATCAGGCAACGAGTATCGGGGAGCAGATAGCATGATAACCTTCAGGAAATACTGTCCCGCAGAAGTATCACGAGTGACACTCCATTGTACAGGGGAACTTGCAGTGTTAGTCGTAGATTGTAGGTAGAAATCACCTTTGTACAGACTGTACAACTGCCAGAAGAGGAGGTTATTTCGAACTCAATGACAGGGAAGATGTAGAACGTACTTGTTGCACATAGTAAGAAGTCGACCGGATCACCGTGTTTGGTCTAATAAAAACCCATCCATTAGATTTTAACAAATAGCCAGGAACCGAAGGACGTCGGCCTTAGGAGAGAAAGACACACGAGAAGGTGATCAAATCAGGAGTCTAATTAAAAATAACACATTATCGTTGAGAACAATTTGTCGAAATAGTGTTGCTGCATTCAACGTACCCACTGCGTGCTCGAAACGTGCTACGGTATGGGATGCAAACCTATTGAGTCGAGAAACCTTGAAAAGATCTGATTTTGCTCACGTTCAACAACGGTGCATATGAAGCAGCGAACACGATATCGGAGTTTCTGTCAAAGCCAGCCATGTACGCAGCCTCAGCAATAGAGCCTAGATAACGATGAAAAGGGTTCTTCTACTAGTTTGCATGGCAAGGGCATACCGTCAATGAAAGGATACGTCAGTGCAGCACCACTATTCTCTGTAGTTGTAGCGTATTCTCCCTGATGACAAGCGAAGCCAATTAGACAATGTTCCTTAGTAATCGAAGGGCTGTAAAAGTTCACCTGGAAGAATTGAAGTCCGTTCCTCGACAAGATATCAAAGTTGAAGGCGCCATTGATGAAAAAGTCTTTCAGGATTGTGAGACAAACTTCGATGAGTGGAGGCAATACAAAAGCTTACTGGGATTGGAGTAAATATGCAAGTCCCAATACGTCGGTGTAGGGGACAGAGTAGGAACGTTTCCACTGGTTGCACTGGTGGCGATGTAATCTGTACAACCAAAATCCCAGTAAGCAAGAGGACACAGGCTGTTTATCAAAACCAAAGGCAAAGGAGCGTTTACTCACGGAGTTGCGGGAACTCAGCGTGCAATGCGTTGTAGAGATCCGCCCAGCGATAATCAGCATACCTGTGGCAAGGATGATGAGTGCTGAGCATAGAAGTTGTGAAGATTTGGTCAAACGCACGTCGTAGGCGAGAAAAAGTCCTCGTTTCCAATTTCGATGTAATTCAAGGTGAAAGGATCAGCATGGCCCATGGATGCACGGATCGCAGCTGCAGAAGCATGATGGGCGGAGAGTAGCACTTAGTAATTCTGATTCCTACCTTGAGCATTAGTACTCGCGTCTCCAATAACGAAGTTGATCTATGAAAGGCAGTCAACCGAAGAGATCAACACAGAAATTTAAAGCGTCTACCAACCTGGTTTATGGCCTCAGTGATATATGTTTGCATGCCGCTTGACGCAACCGAAGCACCGTTTAATGAGTAACCTATTGACACGTTGAGTGAATTCCAAAAACCATTGTGGCACAGTCATCCTACCGGCGTATACAGCCATAATAGGTTCCATGCCCATATCCTCGATCCATTGAAGGTACTCGTATAGGCCAAGGCCACTACGCAGATTTGTAGAATAATTGGTAGACTTAGAAAAGCAAATCCACGGCCACGCACTCAGTATTAATGTATCCCCAGTCCCCCACTCGTCCAGGTCGGTCAACGAGGTCGCCTACAGTATTCTCCCATGCCCATCGGTCAGCGGCGGTTTCTCCCTTTCAATCGCCAAAAATTCAGTTATCAGGATTTGGAAAACGATGGTGGAACCGTACCTCCAGATCTATTGAGATTGTAATCAGCTAAACGCCATGCTAGAGTGAGAATAGCATACTATTTCCTCCCGGGAAACGGAAGAACGCGGGCTTCATATCCAGAAGAGTCTATAATATTGGAAAATAAGTATCCTGAAAATCATGTCAAAAGGGAGATTTACCTCCGATAAATCCATCCTGAACCCATTTTTCCTCCCATTGAACGTCGGCGGGAACAATGATATCAAAGTAAACTCCATCGTCAGCCCAGAGACCGTCGAACCACCGACTGACAGCGCGAACAGATTCTCCACGGAGGTTTGCGTCGACGAAGCGGTGAAGGTGAAGGTGGCTTGTTGCCATGTGGAGCTAGTGGTAAACGGAACTGTAGCGCTAGTGAACACTGTTCCACCTGTAGAACGTAGGTCTGCAGTGAAGCTTCCGGATACTTTGGTAGCAGGCGGGGAAGGGGTGCGGTAGTAGAATGAGCCGGTGTATGTCCAGCCCGCAGTGACAGGTATACCTGGTTTACAAATATTGAACGCAAAAACCAATGTAGGAAAGACGATGAGCGCACCAAAATATCCCGAATTGGTAAAACCGACAGTGCTCGTTGTGCCGGAAGCGACAGCAAATGAGAGAGCGTTGGGTAAAGCGGACGAGACAGGTGAACTTGATTTGACTACGGATATCTTGGCCGATCCTAATGCAGCCCAGGCGGTCAGGGCTGCGGAGGTACCTGTAAGAAAGGTGAGTACGAATCTAGTGGATGGATGAAGAAGACGAACCAGGAGTAACTGTCTGGAAAGCGCGGTTTTGGATGACTGTAGACGAGTTAGCGATTCGTATTGACCAGGTGAGCTAGTGCACATACGTTCAGCATAAAGACCACCATCTCCACTCTGTAGAAACAAAAGATATACTAAGGATGCGGTGATCTTTCATTAGCAAAAGATGAACACGCACATGCTAGATAGGGTGAACAGAAGTTAAGAATGCATTAGCACATGCGTCATTGAGCACTCACGTTGATATCCTAAATTGAACGTTTTTGCTGTGAGATAGATCCCCCGCCAAGTTCTGACCGGTGTGGTTAGTATGAAATGCATACCTCAAACATCAGACCATCTGGAAGAGTTGCGACATTTGTTAGAAAATTGTCCAAAGAAAAAGAGAAGGTACACACAGAGTGTTGGAGGGACATTATGACCGGCTGTTGAGAAGGTCACGTCGAAAGTAGCGGCATAGACTGCCGTTGACGCTATGAAGGCAAAAGCGAGTACTCTTTTCAGAACCATTGATGCGCAGGAGGAAATGGGGGGTTTGAATTCAACTTGAACATTGCGCTATATGTAGGTGCGCGAGCCTTCGTCTTTGAAGGTCACGATGCAACGTAGCATGAGGTTTAAACAGGGAGAGAGCAACCTTATGACAGAAGCACTTCTCGGAGAAATCAGCCAGAATAACTTCATCGCCATCCCAAGCATCTTTCGAGCCAATCGTTGCATCTCAGCTGCGTCTGTTTTCGAAGATACATTTCTCCGTGCAATGGGGTGGACGGTCCGGGGGACGATGAATACCCTGAATGTTTACACAGATGAGTTTCGAGTCATGAGATGCATGATACACATGCATAACCGTCGCAGATGGAAGCCTCTATTCCGGCCCTCGAATCATAGATACCGAACGAAGTAATGAGATAAAATACCTAGTGCGACGAGGTAGCTGACAGTCAGACTGCCAAAGTCAAGTTGTGTGAGAGTCGAAGACTCTGCAGGAGCGGAGAGAAGGTTGTAAAAGGTATCGTAGGGCTAGTTAAGCAGTCTAAGTAGTGTGTTAGGGTAGTTTCCTGACCAAACCTCGAGATCCAGGGCCTTAGAACCTCATCCATCAACTTGATCATTGGCCGTGTGCATCAGCCAAAGAGTCCATTTAAATGGAAACAGGGCGCGAGTGAACTGTGAAGCAATGAGAAAGATGTGGAAAATTCGTAGCACTGGTATTGGTAAGAAGTTAAGGAGCTACTACGGGCCATAAGCCGTCTTATATAAAGTTCGTGTGATAACGAGTATGATTTACCGTAAAAGTGAGGGGCCGTTACAAAGGGTGTGTAGGAAAATGGTTTTCGTCGAAAATCCGTGATCAGACTCGACGCAGATATGTAGATTGACGCCACCACTCGTCAGTCTCCCCAAATGTCAAACTTCCTGTTTCGAAAGTCATCGGAAATGCCTTTTCGAGAGTGGTGTTTGGTAAATCAACCGTAACCATCTCCACCCTGGTCCATCCCACTGACTTGGACAGCCCCGATGGTCGATGTTGAACCAGATTCAGCAGAAATTCGTCTATCGAGGAGTCGGTCATGTAATCTTCTGCAATGCCAGAGTGTACGCCAGGTGCCAATGCAATATGTAATCGTCTGACTGTGTGTACACTCGGCATGGACCCATCCAGATGGAAAACATTGTCAGATAAAGATCCGACCATGTTATAGAGGTTGGGTATAGTACGATACGTGGAAGGTATCATGAGTTGAACGCATTCCAGGCGAGGGAAGAAATATAATTTCAGCTCCAGATGAAGTGCTATGGGGATTGAGAAGGAGTGAACTCAAGAGACTAAATTAAAAGAAAACAAATATACTTGACTGGTCCAGATCCAGAGTGAGATGGGTCAGTGATTGAAAGACTCTGGAGAACAAAAACATGTAATTATAATCCTCTGGCATAGCAGACAAGGCGAGATATTGGATTGATTTAATTGGTGATACTCCTCCATTGAGAAACACGTCTTCAATCAGAGACGTGGCTTCTGAATCAAAACCTCGAAGAAAGAAACGTTTGAGAGACAACTGTCGAGAGTTTACTGACCGATGAACATCACCGGAACAACCCTCAGCGGGGAACGCATGTGGAACCTCCTCCCCTGATGGATATATCGCCGGTTTTGATTCAAGGAACGATGAAGAGCCCAACGGTTGAGTGACATGGAGATGAGGATGAAATACCCTCCGCAATCCCCCGAGTGAAAGTGATTGAAGGTTTGGAACATTCTGGGTGAGGATACCTAGCAGAGCATCAACATGGAATGTCGAGTTATACTGCTGTACTCGGAATCCAGGATATTCATCAATCGAAACATGATCCAAAGTATCCGCATTGGATTTCAGCAGCATTGCTAGCTGATATCCTGGCCATTGATTTGGGTTCGTGCAAACCAGGAAATCATCTCCTCCCGAGCTCAAAGTCGGTGGAGTCCAACTGAATACACTCCACTGAATATGTATGTACCTCAAATTCCTGAATGGTAGCGCATGAATTCCCGCATGGTGTCCCCAAGGTAGATCAACGGCCTCCCATCGATCCTTCTGTTTCGCAGAAAAGTCTTTATCAACTAATAAATCTTCAACATTCTTGTCGCGTCCAAGCTCAAGCCATTTTCGGAAATGATGCTCAGGTGAGATTCTTCGTACGCCGCCTAGCCGCAGCAAAGATTCAAGTCGTAGACCGCGAACATCAGGAAGAGTGTCTGCGATGGAAGATAAGAATGATTCGTAGGGTTGTGGGTTCTGAGCGAGGGGAGAGCGAAGCAGTTTCTGCTCTGAATTTGATAGTTGATAGTAGACGTGCCAACCAAGCTCTGTATCTGTGGCTTTGAGTTCAGCGTAGTAGTGCCGGATCTCTTTTAAATCTTGAGGCCCGAGCGTAATAAAGCGGAATAGATGGTATCGAGCTCGATGTACCCACGAACTGTTTACAAGTGATAGATTTTTGAGATTTTCGATCGAATTGAAAAATTCGTCAATGAACCGGTCGATAATTTCCTGGGGCAAATTGGACATGGTGGCAGGTCGAACAGCCTGATACCCAAAGATTCAAGAGACCGGATTTGTAACTCCGGACCGCTGTGCCATTTGATTCCGGGATCACAAATCAGATAGGACCCACAATTTCCACACCCGGGCCTTTACGCCTACATTTCTTCACCGCAAGTGTATTCAGATTGGACCCACAATTTCCACACCTTTACGCTCCAAAAATTCAAATCTTTCAAGTATGTATTCAGATAGGACCCACGACTCCCACACCTATACGCCTCATTCTTCAACGTGCAGACCAACTATTCAGATCGGACCCACAATTTCCACACCTTTACGCTTCACAAATCTTCCAAGTATGTATTCAGATAGGACCCACAATTCCTACACCTATACGCCTCATTCTTCGACGTGCAGATTAAAGCTCCATGGGCTCTCACGAGTGACAACTTGCATCAGTTTCCCCGAGGCTCTTTCCACATGCCATGCATACAGCTATTTCGACAATTCTGTTCTAGCAATTTCCATTGTAGGTGAGAGCAAGGGTTCCATCATATGGCACACATAAGAGTAATTTTCTGATCTTCGTGATTTCTAATGGTGTGAAAATGCCTGCACATTTAATACTTTACAAATACATCGCTTAGCAAACCTCATTGAAGGTCAAATCGTTGTGTTTGCTGAACCATAAGCATGAACGTTGTTAGTCGATAGAATAATAACTATCACTCACACGGATATAACAGAATATCTTTTGTAAATTCAGTGTCGATGTATATATAAGTGTTGAAAACCTATCGTTGCCCCAATATCACTACCCTTCCAACGCTTCACGTCGACTTGTCTGTCAATGGCCTCCGATTCTAGCAATTCTCTGAACTCTCATGTCTTTGTTCTAGAGCCGCCTCATTGTGGCTATAAACATGCCGAACTCGTGAGCAATGGCTTCCAGTTACTCTTAAATACATAACACATCTCAACGCAATACCAGAGGACTGTTTTGCATAACAAAGTCATGTTGTATGACAATGCTCCGCACGGATACTATATTACTCAAGACCGTCAAGGAAATCAGTATCTATTTTCCTTTGCTAGTGGAGAAGATGCAACGAAAGCATTTCAGGAAGCCCTTGTCGCACAAGACATTCCCAAAAAAAGGAGCTCAGATGATACTGTACAGGTGTGTGGCGATTTCAAAATCGATAATGATTAATTGTTGAGATATGATCAAACCTGAAAGTTCAACCCTTTACCTATGAGAACAGGCGAGCGACCACACAGCAGTTCCAATAATTCCTCTGCATTCAGCTACCTGTCTCGAATGCAATCTTCCAGGATGGCTATGCCAGAAAATACAACCAATATCACTCCGCAGCGACTATCAGGATACAGATATATTCAAGACAGCGACATCAATTCTCTGCTTCCATTGCAGGGAACCAGCATTGGGTCAAATCTGCCTGCGGGAGGACAAGGCGAGTCCACTGAGCTACCATTAGTCTTGCCGCTTGGGTCAAACTTACCAATCATGTCATTTTCTTGAATAGAGGTATTTTACTACCTAAAAGCTGTGAGTGACATGTCCTGTGAGTTATAGTAACAGACTTCAACTGGCAATGAATGTAGGATGTCAATGACACAACTCCTGGCCTCAATGAGTTGGAGTTTAAACTTCCTATTGATACAGGTGTGTAGCTCATTTAACATCAGCTACGCCTACAGTACCCAATAACCAGTGTTTCTGTCTAACATTCCATATTTGAAGGCGATATCCACAGGTTTGTTGAATTTTTTGTATATCATTCACTGGCAATGAGCTAACCGCAAACCATCTCCCAAAGTTGGTTGTTCCTACAAGCACTCGAGTACATCAAGAATGTGACTGTATCTCAGAAAGATGAGATGGTTGCTCATACCAGTGCGCAGTGGCCTGAAAACTGCAATCCAAAAGCTATTGGTGTGACATGGCCTTTTATGGTTAAACGCCCAAATAAGGTAAACCAGATGCCACAGAAAGTTATAAAGTATGGATCCCAAGGCTATGTTGGTGAGTACTCACTGATACAAGCTTGTAATCTGGATTGATAAGGAGACAGTCATAAACGACGGACCTGTGAAATCCAAAATTGTTGTCACATTGCATGGCTGGGACTGGGAGAAACAGGACAGATCGAAGGATGGATTCAGCATTCAGGATGGATTTGATTTTGTTAGCGCGGCCAATGAGCATATCATAAGAGATGGCTATGATGGGAATATTGGCCTCGGCCCTAGACAGTAAGTCTACTGGTTGGTTGCATCCTGAAATACACATGGGTTAACCTATACTTGCTGTGACTCAAAGAGGATATGTACAACTTGGAACAAGCCGAGTATGTTCTTTTTGTCATCTAAAATCAGCTAGAGACATCATGACTAATATCCGGATGATCAGAGCTTTTTGGCAGCACTGAATGCGAATCGACAGATTAACAATGTAAGCTCTAATTAATTCACTGTAATACTTTAGATGCACTACATATTGATCACTCAATTTCAGGCTTCTATATTCATAATCCGCCTCGTACATCCACATGATCTTTCCCGTGCGCCACTGGACTGTGACTTGTATGAGGCTATCTCTTTTGCTAGAATCATGCTGATACTACCTCTAATTCAAGGCTGAATATCTTATCCTTTGGTTCTGGTTTCCCTTTACGGGCACCTGTCAACCCTGATGCACACTTCAGCCTCCCAATCCCTACAGTCAATATATATAGTACTGATAATTCAGCTCGGCCTACAACCTGGGATGTTAAGCTTCTCCGAATCGGTATCGGTCCTGCTGACCGTGATGAATGTATATGGATCAATATGGATGACCCTAACAATGAGGATCGGTCAATTAAGGGAATCAATATACTCATGGATACAGGTCTGTGATGGATGTGAATCACACAAATGAATCTAAACTCTTTCATCATAGGTACTCCGATGACTATTTTTCCAAGCTACATTGTTTCGAAAATGCTTGCGGATAAACGTTGGCTTGATGCATCGGAAAAGACCATTGGGCTGCAGAAGCTTATTATGAGTCACAAGAGATATCGCGAGCTGCCAAATGAAAAGATCATATTTGAGTTTCAAGGTGAAGGGCATAAACCAGTCAAAGTTGTTGTCCCAGCACAACCCTTCTTGACTTGGCATACTCAAGCAGCATTTGGCGATGACCCTACTATACATCTCTGTCCTATCAAAGGGAGCCATGGAAGTGGAAGATTTGTTCTGGGCCAAGTAAGTATTTGACTTCTCAAGAAAACAATTATTTAACAATCTCTCAGAACTGGTACTGGGCCGCGATCGTTAAACATGTCTCCCCCAATGAAAGAAGGAAGTTCCCTTTCGTACAAGTTATGGCAAACGGACACTTTTTCGATCGTGTGACTGGGAAGCCCGTTATACCCACTGATATGACACTTAAATCTTTGCCCCCACGTTTGGATCACTAGGGGTATTGCATAGTAGCTCGTAGTAGCAGACTTTCAGAACACTCTATGATGTGCTCTTTCTCTTCAATATGCTTTTCAATTTGAATGCTATTTCCGTTCTAAAGTGATGGGGCCTACGTAGATAGCATTCATCACCACCATGACTTGGAAGAGCAGTATCTTTTCCTGGAGTATGAGAAGAAATTGAGGCATGGCGCGATGTCAGAGAATGTAGAGGGACGCAAAAAATTTGTACCGAGATAGCTTGAGCTGAAAGAGTAAGTACATGAAAGACATCAAATCTGGAAACAGCCTATATTATTCAAACTTGATGCTCAGCAAGATTCATTCCTTCAGCGATGTGACGATAGCTCATTTGACCCATGTGAGTGTGTCATTCACCTTGTACACTGATCCTGGGCTCAAGATAAGAAGGAAGTTTCACTCCTTGAGTCAGGCTGTATGCGGGCAAATTACACCGTAAAGGACCTAAAAGACATTGACTCTGGTTTCAAGAGCCTTTCATCAAGAGAATCGAGTTCGCAACTACCATGCCTCTGAGTGTTGTTTGCGGAAATTCAGACTCATTCAGGCTAGCTCTCAAAGTGAAATTTGATTACATTGTCTATGCCGTTTAGGTTCCCCCCCTTGTCCTTTACCATTGAAGTGGGCCACAAGGTGGTGGTTTGCCAGAAATTATAGTGAAGCATGAGCCGTTCGGGCCATTACGACCTGTATGGAAGTCCTAGGAAATAATTTGCAACATGTATCGAATGCCAGCAATCGAACTTTAACTTCCTGTTGAAATCACTCCGAGTCACAAGTCAATGTTCCACAGACTCCAGTACATCGACGAATCTACCATTGGGCTATTTAATCTAGCACGCGGTAACTGCAGCAAGTGTTTGGGATCTGAAATGTTCGTGGCGCAAAGGTTGAATATGTCAATCACTTGTATAATCATGCACGACCATGCTCCGTTCCTCTATTTTTGGCCCAAGTTTCTGCTCCCTAGTAATAGAAATGAGTAAGTATTGATGCCCAATGGATTATGTTTGTCTCAACTGACCTTATGATTTTTAGTGCGATAATTTTTCTGCCGTCTAGTGAACCATTCGTACGAGGTGACTCTGGGACTAAGGCTCTTCTGTCTCTCTGGAGTTAGTTTGTTGTACGCCTCGGATATTATTGCGCTTTCTAGTAATGGCGCAAGAATAGTGTCGTCTGCAGGCCTCGTGAAGTAAACTTGCGACCAGCGGTCATGCTTGGATTGCGATCCTGGAGGAGGGCTGACCTCGAAGATTAGGATCACTGTTCAGAGAATAGGTATGCAACATACACAACGCGATGAATATTGGAATTGAGCAATCCACCACTGAACATAGTAAGAGTGTCCCCGATATTGCATATCATATGCCCCGGAAGCGGCTACGAACAACGTTAGTATATCTCTCAAATGGTTTTGACAATCGAAAGCACCCTCGCATAGCGCCATTCCGTCGTCCCGGGAGGAAGAACCTGCAATCCTCCAAGGTTGTTCACCAACAGCGTCAGAGTGCCAAAGTCTGTATGACCACCGATAGCCAACTTTCCTGGAGTCAGGTTTGCTGGAGCTTTGATAGTTCTTGTCTCGCTCGCACTGAAATCGTTCCTCCTATGAAACTTGGCTAGCGTACCTTCGGGAAGGCCAAGCTTATCGTTGAAGATGTCGATCAGGGTGTTACTGACATCTACGCATTTCTCCACGAATGGAGTGATGACAGGACCCATGAGGTCGTTTATGACTGTTGGATATTCTCTTCGGGAGACCTTTGGGTACGAGAGAGCATCATCTTTGGCGACATTGACACCTTCGACGGGATCTGGACTACCTGCAGCGTCGACGATGTAATGGCCTACCGCCTTGTACCTGGCAATGAACATGAACTCGGGTAAACAAGATAATATCAGCTATATTCGACAGATAGTACGCACCCGAAAGAAAGTCCTTCATCGCCCTGCTCATACCTCATCTTCTCCTCTAGTGGCAGTTTGAAAACGTCTTCGCCCATGCCCCACATGGCAACGAAGTCTTGCTCAGCTCCATGGTTCTTTAAACTGGGAAGCGTCGGGTTTAGTAAGGCACGTTGATATGTTAGCATTTTCAGCACTTACTACCAGAATCCCAAGGTTGTTCCAGCCTCCCAGAGCCTGGCTATCTCTTCCTTGTCGCCTGATTTCAATAGCTGGTAGTCGATTACCAACAAAGGATGCGCTTCGACGTCTGCAGGCCATTCGGGAAGGCTTTGCACCGGAACTGGCATGCTTGTTGTCGTGCCGAGATCAAGTAATTAATATGAAGTGGTAAGAGCTTGAATCCTCTGCGAACTGAGGTCTGGTTTGAGAGATCAAAAAGGCTGTAAAAGAACAAGAAATACCTGCAGCAGAGTTTTTAAACTCTCTCTCAATTCAGCGTTGTTCATAGTCTCGCGATGAGCCTAGATTTCCTCCAGAGAACTTGCGAGTGATAACTGTAGATGTTTGGAACGTAGTACGCTACCCCAGGTTGATTCCGAGCAACACACCGGGGAAAAAGTTCCTCGATACCGTTCAATTCGTTATTATCAACTGTTCAGCTGTGAAAGTTCCATCTTGTCCCATTACATGGAATAGCCTAGGCCGTCAGCTGTTCAATAAACATGTAGAACTGGAACCGTCGAGTGTGTGGGGCCAGATCTTGGCAACACACCCAGCTCTCGGGCTTCGGTGTTAGCAGAAGCTTCGAGGTGATTACAACGAGTTCCGAGAATGACTATCTCATCTCTAGCCAAAATTGCAAACATTGAGCGTATCCTACTTTCGGAACGCCGTCTACCAGGTGTCCGGGGAAGGCTGCAGGCCGTCCCTGCAAGTTTTGAGGAAGGCGAAGAAAACTGAAGAAATGAGTTATATTCCAGAGTGGAAGTATCATCGGTAATGTACGAATATAGCGAGCACTTGTTCAAAGAATAACGCGAACCCTCGACCGCTAAACCGATAATTTTGCTCTGAAGCGCGCCATCGTCTGATTTTTCGGAGAAGTAAGAACCACGAACGATGGGATTTGCAAGATGTGGAGGAGACGTTTTGCTTTGCTGCGGGCAGCCAATTATCTTGAAACTGGTCCTCTAATTAGACGCCCGCTCTATCGTCGACTCAGCGCTTATGGCGTCCCTCAGTAATTACATAGACTCTCAAGTTCATTCAGGCAGTGCAGCTTCAAACACGCATCTTCCTCAACAAAAAGGGCACAAAAAAAGATGCAAGTGCGGAAGCTGATTATGAGGGTTTCGCACAGCCTATACGTTCACGATCAAGTATGTACCCCGATTTATTTTGCCAGCGTTTGTCAGTCGCCCTCACGGATAATGCCCCCTCGTTTTCAGTGGAAGCTAAACTGAGGTACTTTAATCACAATCCCACAGCTCAAGACTTATATAGCACATGCGCATGAAGCCTGATAAACCGGAGATAACCTTGGATAATAAACTTGAGACTCCAAGGTTGGATGTAAGCGGAAGGCGGCCATGTTCTGCCATACGACACACGCACCCTGAAAAACACACCCCTTCGCCGAAAGGACCTCAAACGAAGAGTTAAGGCGGTGGATGATACTGATGCGACTGATGCGGTAGGCGAGGGCAATGAGGCGGTGAGTTCTTGAGCCTCATGCGGTAAACAACGTTCGATTACCCGCCTTTATGTCCTGATGCCTTTCCTTCGGATGGTCCAGATCATAGAATTTTGATACGACGGACGTTTCGTGGCGACGATGTGAGATTTTCAGATAAAATATGAAGCGAAATTCAAGAGTGCTTTCTTCAGCTTTATTCCCCTAGTGCTTTTTCTACGAAACTTCGACGACTTTTCCTCATTCACAGTCATTTCTTCATCGTTTCTTCACCTCCTTGTCGCTCCCTTCATTCTTCAATTATCAGCAGCCTTTACCGACGTGATTAAAGGTTACTCATATACATCGATGGCTCGTTGGATCCGTATTTTTGAATTCGCTTTCGTTTGCGTCGTACTCGCGCAGTTGAGCGTTGCTAGTCCGTTACCTGGGTGGGTCACATATTTAGGCACTCATCTTCTTATTCAATTGCATCTTCAATTCTCGCCTCTTAACCTCTTCATCCTTTCTTCCACCCATTGCTCTGTTCTTACCCTTTTTGCACCTACCAGTATCTGACATTCTCTTTATCACAGAATGCTTACTGATTACGCGCGCGACGACGACGACTCTAGTACAGATGGAGGCCTGTGTTTGGATTGCCTTGACCGGATTGTCTATCACGAGGGAGACAAACACCATATTGGGCCCTTGCTCTGAACATGAGAAGAGACTTTGGATTAGACCGATTACCTCGTTTTGGGATGGTTCGTCTTCAACAAGAAAAATGCTCAGCACGATCCTTGTCAGCATTGCGGGCTACCATATTCCTTATCGTTGATTTCCACGCTCCGGGCTCGCATTGGTCCTTTCATCGACATTCTTTTGAATTATCCTATTTATTGATTGATTCATGTATTTATTCCTGTTCAATGTGCTTTTTTTGTGTTGTTTTGGGTGAGTCTCATGTTGGCGTTGTCTCGAATTATTCACCTTATCTTATTTATTGATAGGTATTGAGCCGAAGCTGGCTGTAAGAAAAAAAGAGAAAGATGGAGAGAGAGAAAGATCGGAAAAAGACATATCCTCCAAGTTTGTTTATTTATTTATGTATATTCTCACTGTTGTCTGGAATCAGTGGACTCTAGGAGCAGATGCTCCGGTGTTTTGTTATGAATCCATCTTTGACTGATGCTTTAGTTCGACTGTTTATAAGAGGACGATTGCGCTATAACAGTGAATAAGGTTTTGTCTGACTAAGGGTCCCTTGACGTCATGCTTCCCCGGAATGGCGGAACCGGATTTCGTTTGGGGGACTGGAAACGAGTGGCAGAGCGCACTACGCTACCACCAACCACCGACGCACAGCAAGTCGAAGAAAACACGGGTCATCGTTTGTTCGGGCTCGACTGAACTACTAGCCTATCTTTGCAGCTAAATTTTATCACTCTCAACGATCTTCGTTCCCGCTTTATGTCCAGAGATCTCGCCACTCCTTCCAGTGATTTACAAGATTATTATGACCACGTACCAGTGAGTTATCTCACCATTTCTTCATCGCTATATCGCTTAACAAGTTATTTATCCAGCCTGCTCACAGATTATCAGATTACAGTACACTTTCTGGACAGGGACAGAACATTCCCCTCCAAGCAGCTGCATCATCTTCTGCAGTAAACCTTGCCGAGCCATACTCAGATATACCTAGCGCTCGGACCAGACTGCATTTTGGAGACCGAAGAGGAGAGTTTGTTGATTCGCCGTACGTGGAGGAGAAATCTAGGCTGGGTAACAGGAAAAAATGGGTCTGTTTCTCTCGTACTCCGTTTTGTGTTTTCTCTCATCGTTGTTCGAAGGTCTTAGGTGGCTTGATAGCCATTATCATTGCTATCATAGTCGCGATTATCCTCGGTGTTGTCCTATCTCGCAAAAATAGCTCCTCTTCCTCCAGCGACGATTCTATCTCCGGAGATCCAAGTCAGTTCACGAAGGACTCAAGTTTGAAGCAAAGCTTTTGGGGTATAGCGTATACACCCGAGGGCACTTTATATCCTGATTGCGGTGCGAAACTATGTGCGCAATTCTGATTTTGCTGTTGTGTCTTTTGGCATTGACAGTCTTGGACATAGCGGACGTAGTTACAGATATTCAGCTTCTTTCTCAACTCACAACGGTAAGTTTGCATATTTTCACTATCTTTCATTGCTTCATTCTTATACAGCGTATCCGAGTCTATGGTGCTGATTGCAATACCACTGCTCTTGTGGTGAGTGCACCAAGTACTGCACTCGCACTCTCTGAGAGCTCTTTTTTGTTTTAGCTCGATGCCATACAACTCACGAAAGTTAATATGACTGTCTATATCGCCAATTATCCTGAAGCAACTGACAACGGTGAAGCTTACGACCGTCAAAAGTCAGCCATACAGAGCGCGATCCAGACGTTCGGTACGGATCACATTGCTGGAGTCACAGTTGGGAATGAGTTCATCCTCGAGTGCGTACAAAGTCTCACCTACTCAGTCGAAGCTGAACACTGATTGAGTTGATCGTTTCAGCTACTTAGATGACAATGGTGGTACAGATCCCAATAGTGATATTGGTAACACCGGTGCTCAGATTTTGCTCGGCTTCATCAACGACACTCGGTCCATGCTCTCTGATATGAGTGTGTCACTGAAGATTGGCAATGCGGATGCTGGATCGTACTTCAATGATCTTGTATTAGAAGACGTTGATTACGGAGTGCATATTCTCTCAATGTCTAATCAATTTCGCTTTGTGCTGACCAATTGATAGATGGCCAACGTCCACCCATGGTTCGCCAATGTCAGTATCGAGCAAGCCGCAGGCTGGACATGGAATTTCTTTGAAACCATAGATGTGGCATTGGCTAAGAGTTTGTCGAATGACCCGGAGATGTCGATCGCTGAAACTGGCTGGCCTACCGTATGTTTTTCCCTCCTCTATTGCGGTGATATGAACACTTATTTTGCCACTTGCAGAATTCAACCGACGCAGGCAACGAGTCCAACGGTCCTTCAACAGCTTCAGAGACTAATCTTCAGGCTCGTGGCAACATCATCTACACTGCATTGCCATCAGCTAACGTTTTTCTTTCTTTCAAAGACATTCCTCAACACATTTGTCTGTCAGGCAAATGCCAATGGCACTGAATACTTCTTTTTCGAAGTAAGCCCTTGTTTTTGCTTTATCTGTCCTTTCCCTCGTTCACCTCCGCCGTCATGAAAACAGTATTTTGATGAAACGTGGAAGACAGAAAAATATGGTGGTGTTGAGGTGAGCTGTGTGTAGTTTGTCCATGTAGAGAGCTTACCATTCCTCCGCTTCTATGTAGGGATACTGGGGACTATTTTATTCAAAGTCAGTTCATCCTATGTGGTATGATTCGATGGTTGACATTTCTCTTCTCCCCTTGCTCAGCCGAACACTGAAGAACATCGAGATACCGGACTGCTCTACTTAGTTCATCATAGTCTCGAAATATAATCATGATTGAATTACTTACCACTGTCATTCTTTGTTGTGCCTGACGTAGTGAACATTCATCGCTATACATCTGGATCCTCTTACTTATCACTCATGTAACCAAAGAAGTATGCAACAAAGATAGCTCAGTATTACCTTGTAATCAAACTGAAGAGGTTGTCGCTGTTTCTAGGACAGTTTTCTGGCTCAGTAATCACGTGAATAATATGGAACGTGCCAGACACGTGATTACTGTAAGTCCTCTATACGACTTTTCGCGTTCTTCGCGTTCAAGTTTGTTTTCAACTACATCATCCTTGCCCCAGATACCCCTACCTTTACACACAGCTGAAAGACGCTCACTATGCCTAAGGACACCACTTCGCACTCCGATACTTCAGGCTCTCAAACGACAACAATCCCTCGACCACCAAACCCATGGATCCTGTTCAGACGCGACGTCTGCGCTACACCCGCCTTCAAAGCTTTATATCCAAAGGCGCCCCAACACATAGTATCTAGGGCTATTAGTGTGATATGGAGAAATGCGTCGCCGGAAGTTCAAGCGAGGTACGCGTCCCTCGCAGTCCTTGCCGCAAAGGAACACGAGAAACGATACCCCGGATACAAATATCGTCCTCGAAAGAAGGGCGAAAAGAACAAATTAGCTAGTAGTCAGCATACCCGAAACTCTAAGGGACAACGCGATAGTTCCTGCAGGGTGCCAGAGTCAGACGAGGGACCGATGAGAATTCTTCCCGTTCCCCTCGTTCCGACTTCAGGGCTACTAGATCCAATACAGCAATACCAGCCTCAGTCAAACACATCTCCTGAATCCTTCGGCCACGGGACTGCTCGGGACCTCCTCTCCATCCCATGGAATGTCACTCCTGCCTCCAACAGTGGTGATCCCAACTTTGAGAGTAACCCATCGCCCAAAAGCACTCTCGAATCCAAAGAATGGTCCGATATTCAAGACGAAGCGACAGATCTCGACCTCATGCATGCCCCTAATGACTTTTGGCTCTGGCTGGCTAGTGATCCCGAGTTCAACAGAGATCTTATCAATAGTATCAACCCGTTTGACAATACCATCATTGACCATCCTGAGGATTTCAATTTTGACGTTTCTGGGGGTATCGTGGATGCTAGCCTCAGCTTGGAGACGGACCAGGCTCCCGCAACCGCGAATTTCTTCTCTCATTCGCACGCCTTCTCCAACTCTCTGGTCGGCTCCTCCTCTTCCTCTGCCTTCAATGCATCTCAACAAAAGGGTGGCTCTAGCTACGGCATTCATAGTTTAAACCCGATGCATACCGAGACGCAGCCCATACTTCAAGATGCGAATCGCCAAACGAACTACACACAGCCTGTTCTCCATCCGCAGGTATTTAGCTGGGACTCTCAGACCAACTATACCCTTCCACATCCTCCCTTTTCCCCATACCACACCCTATTCAGGCCCAGCTGAGCCCGAATGCGGGACACACCAATCCCATGGGCCCCATACTCTGCAGACAGCTTACTGGATAAATCAGGCACAGCCGCCTTCTACCAAGTATTAGATGAGCGGGAATAGTTGGCTGTATGCGCCGGTATTGTTGATCTTCAACAGCCTCCTTGTTCATCTGTGACTTCCGACATCTCAGTCACTTCTCAGTTTGTATACTCCATCTACTACGACAGTACTTAGTTTTGAATCGATACCTCCGCTTACTCATATGGATCTTACTCTCTGATAACATTTGCTTTCCCTTTCCCTTATTCACTCTTTCAGTCCGGAATCTTACTGCATGCATTTTTCTTTTCTCCCAACTCCATGACCCAGCTAGCATTTACAAACCGTTTCTTTTATACTATACCTTCCTTTATCATTGTTGCATTCGAAATCGTCTTGCATTTAGCATTGTGTGTATATTTATGAATACAATTACATACCCGTATCTCCAATCCGTCTTATATTTATTTGAGAAATTTTAACTAAACAATTTCCTTTCGATCAAGCAAAGCTTGTACACGACGCCCCTCCCTCTCCCCGCTCAAAATTGCTCCAGGAACACTTCCTCGGCTGGAGAGGAGATAGGAAAAAATAATCAGCACGATTCAATCTGAACACAAAGGCTTACTGATCCAACTCGGTCGCTTCCCCAGCAAAGCCAAGCACACCACCCCACACAGGCCTTGCCAGCTCTGCAAAATCAAGCGGCGACCTCCCGTCCCCAGCTCTAACCGGACTACTGGTAGCTCCAAGGGACAACTCATCGTCCTTCCAACGCGAAGAAACTACCTTGTTTGGTTGCGGAACCGTGGTTTCCGGGGAAATTGCGTGGGATAGAATATCATGAATTTTGTCTGCAGACAGACCTGCAAGTCCATACGGGACCAATACATGTAGACATGGTGGTGAACTAGATATCGGGAGGGCTAGAAGGGTACCGGTTTCAAGGAGGATAGTAAAAGGTCCAGCTGAAGAGTCCCACCAGAGCGAATCGTAGAGGAGGCCGAGTTTTTCGAGTACACCAACGGCAGTCCGAGATATAGCGGAAGTTTTATGGGTAGGAAGAGGTGGATTAAAGAAATAATTGGGTAATGTCTTCATGGTACCGAGTGGTATTGTACTGAGAGCCGCTCGACCAAAGAATATTTTACCATCGGATGTGTGAATTTGGACTTCGTTATCGTCGGTTTGGATGACCTTTGTCACCCGTGCGTTAAGAGTAAATGAGGCCTTTCCAGTTTCTTCAGCTTTATCACGGAATGCCTCAACCAGCTTTCCGTATCCACCAACAATAACACCATCAGAGCCAGCACTGAATGCCACTCTGGAAGCCCATCGGGACCAGTATGCAGATACTTCTTCTAGAGGAATGCCCCAACCAATCTCAGCTGCTCTAGCAAGTGCAACGGCATTTGGTTTCTCTGATTCTGAAAGACCGGTGAATAAGGGTGATGAAGGTGATAGTAAGACGTTTGCGACGGATGTATCAGATAAGGAAGATTCGGAGGTGACTGTATTCATGTATGCCATGGCTGAGCTTAGATTTGTTCTAAGTTTCTCTGTAAGTGCAGCATCTACTAGTCCGTCTTTGGTAAAAAGTCTGCCTGGAGAGGCTGGAAGACGTTTGGTTTCCTAGATGATGATTTGATGAAGAAATCAGAGAAGGAGCAAAAATGTGAAGCTGACCAGGCCAAAAGCCTTTGCATAGCCGAGAGCTGGATTTCCTTCATTATATCCATGGATAGCCATGCATCCTAGCTCTACAGGAAATCCGAAAGAATCATCTGTCCACGCTCGTCCTCCAATCCGATTTCTTGCTTCGATAACTTGAACAGTTTTGCCAGCTTTACTGAGGTTGTACGCCGCAGCAAGGCCTGAGATTCCAGCACCGATTATTACAACGTCACTCCGACCTGACATCCTTGCTGCAGACCTCGATAGATACCTGTAGAAGGCCACGGTGGTAAATGTTATGAACAGAAGTAGCAGATAAGATAAAGCTTTCGGAAAGATCCGTCTCTAAGCCGAACGACGTACATAAGCCACTTGAGAGTCCCTCAGTCTGATATCATCATGTTGCGTCTCCCACAATACTACCGCGACAACAAAAATCAAGTCACACCCCACAAATCTGCGTCTCTTCGTAAATCTCGCCTCACTTGGAAGAGACTTCTCGCTATATCTTTGTTTCTAATGCTGTCTGTTGCATTCACTGCTTCAAAAGGCCTCCCAGGTCGACTCGGCTTCAAATTTCCGCTTCTTAGATGTGGCATTCATACTCCGCAAGATCTTGGTGGTCTTCCAACGCACTACAGCCTTTCTTCTGGCTCTCGAATTCCTTCAATTGCCTTGGGCGTATGGCGAGCTCCTAAAGATCAAACTGTTACGGCTGTGAAAACAGCTTTGGACTCAGGCTACAGGCATATCGACGGTGCTTGGGTCTATCGCAACGAAGAAGAAGTCGGTCAAGCCTTGAAGGAAGGCAATGTGAAAAGGGAAGACGTCTGGTTGACAAGCAAAGTCAGTCTTCATAGATCGTTCCGTGTATAATGGTTGCTCATTTATATGCAAAAAATGCTTTTAGCTGTGGAATAACTTCCATGCCCCTGAAGACATTGAACCTGCACTCGATGACTCTATGAAGAAGCTAGGGACAGACTACTTGGACCTCTATATCATTCACTGGTATGGTTAGATGGACATCAGTCGCGTCGCAATTGACCCAAGCCCATATAAAGGCCTCTTGCGATTCCTAAGGACGAGAAGCCTTCCAACTACGATAAGGAGCTTACCGCGAACCCTTACCCAACATGGCAAAAGCTCGAGGAGATGGTAGAGAAAGGCAAAGTGAGGAACATTGGAGTCAGCAAGTAAGTAGTGGCATTCTAATCGGACTGGGTGCTAAGGCATTACGCAACATCGTTCAATCAGCTTCAATATTCGCCGTCTCCAAAATCTTACAGCGAATCCACTCAAAATTCAGCCAGCTGTGAACCAAGTTGAAATCAACTTTTGGTTTCCCCAGATTGAGATGTTAGAGGTACATAGCTGTTCTTTGCGCTAGCTTTAATTCATATTCATAGTCTTCTTTTCGTTTTATCAGTACTCAAAGAAAACTGGCATTCTTCTTGAAGCATATTCCCCACTTGGAAGTGCTGAACGCGTTACAGAGTCGCTCAACGTTCAGGAGGTGAAGTCAAGATATCTTCTTTAATACATCAGCTCTCATTGAGATCAATAGGTCAAAGAAGTCGCCGAAGAGCTCGGAATGACTCCAGCTCAAGTCCTTATCGCATGGCATATTCAAAGAGGGGTAAGTATCGAAAATCCTATCCAACACCTTGCTAATCATACCGCTCGTGTGTAGACTGTTGTGTTGCCAAAAAGTGTAACGCCCTCCCGAGTCACCGAGAACATACATCTCAAAAAGCTTTCAGAGGGAGCGTTTGATAAAATCGAGAAGGCTGCTAGAGCTCATGAACCTCAACGGGGTTCAAACCCAAGTCGAAACTGGGGACTTGATTTTGATATCTTTGAGTGAGCTTTCCGATCTTCAAAACATTGTATGTGTATTAGAGATAATGAAATCGAATATCGCCAAAGGTCCTAGTCTCAGTCAGAGATATAAAGCAAATGAGTCGCAAAATGTGAAGGAACTGCAGAGTTCATCCATCATCATGGCAATCGGACTTCACAAATGCTTCCTTTCACTCCTACTTCCATTTGTGATATCCTTCAACCTTCTTGAGGATGCGCAATACTCCTAGCCCAGATTTTCATTCCCGAAACTGGACTCGCTATGGCGGTGGAAGGGGAACTGACTGCGGCGGCGGTTTCATCATAGATATCCAATAGTTCGAGTTTGGGGCGAAGTATACAATGCCTTTTGGATTGAGTCCTTCCTCGATCTGTTGATGCGTCTTCAAACCACTGGAGCATTCCCAAGCGTAGTTCAGTGCTTCAGTCGTCCAGAGGCAGTTGGCACGATACAGCTGCTGAACCTACTGGACCAAGCAGTTTTAGATGGATGCCAGTCAATCGCCAATCCGAAGGCTCCAATGCAACGATACCCATTGTTTGCAATAACTTTCCTCGCTGCTCAGGTCTATGAACCAGGATTAGCAGGACTGTTCCGCGGAACAAGGACCAACTTCCAGATGGCACTTTCGTTTGTGCACATGTCCCCAGATATGTTTTTGTGTACACTGGATGATGTTCCGGCCTCAGTCAATGGTAATTTGAGGCTTTCGCACAAGGATCGGCAGACATACCAGCAGATATCAGGAAATATGTATGATTTGCGACTTTCACTGAAAAAGCTGACGTCGAAGTCAAAGGGCTAGTCATCGGGAAATTGGCGGAATCGTTGTATAGCGTTCTAATGTTGCCAGTGCTTGCATCACACCGCGATTAGTTACTATGAGTAGTTATGTGGGATTGTAGCTTGAGTGCAATTGCTGTATCTTTTGCATAACGTAGAAGCTACGAAAACATCTCGACGAAATGAGTTAGCTCAATACCAGCACAATTCCCTGGCCTATGGAGAGGCTCGGGTTTTGCACAACGTAGGAGCACCATTCAAGGTCAAGAGTGAGCGCGTTTAAGACTGTTTAAGAGCTGTGGCGGCCTATAAACAAACGTCACATGACATGCATGCGTAAAGTTCAGTGCTCGTGTCTTGAACTTTATGTATTTACTACGTATCATATATACCAGATATCTACCTATATCTACCTGGTACAACCTTAGAAGTCCTTCGAAGTCCTTAGATTGCTGGTAGCAAGCAAATTTGAAGCTCTGGGGGAAAATTCGATGAAAATTTCGAAACTAATTATTATTTTTAGGCATCCCTAGTACCTAAAGCGGGTAAAAATGGGGACCGCCAGGCTCCCTAGCGAAAATTCGGGTAAAACCCGGCCATTTGGGACCTAGAAAAAAGCGGGTAAAAATGAAAATTCCTGGATCAGGCCTTTTGGGGGGTTGTCAGGGGGCCTCATGGCGGTCCCTCTCGTCGTCCATGTGGAGGCCATAGCCTCGTCCTCCGATCGGGACTCTCACTCCCCTTAGCACCTACCTTCGACACCCCTCCTCTTTACAGGGCTTTCCACGATCTGAAAGCTATGTAAATTATGTTGAGCTCACGGCTACTCTAATACCATGTAGAAATAGTGATTGAGAACTAGTCACTAATACAGATGAATACTCACAAGTATACAGGGTGTCAGCTTTTACCAAGGCCCGTCGTTTGACAATTCCACCCACTGACCACTTTCTTTTTGCCTCCTTAACGTTTCAACTTCCTCTTCTGATAATGTCGGTTTTCCAAAATTCCTTGTCAATTCCAGGTATAACCTTTCCTCCTCTGTCGTGATCCTACCCTGCGCTTCATTTCTGTACGGGTATCTACCATATTCTGCAATAATAGGACGGTGGGCATCAAATACCCTGAACAACCAGAAAAAGAAATCGACAAAATTGGATGGAGGACCAGACCGGATAAGCTCGGCAAATAGCCCTGTGTCTTCTGCATCTCTATCCTTCATTTTTCGAAATGGGTCCTGTTCGCCTGTGTAGTTTTCTACGTCCTGCCTCATCTTCTCGATCTTCCGCTCTACAAACTGATGGTCTGCGATTTCCTCTGAATGAATCAGCGGTCCATAGAGCCAAAACTTCCGAACCATTGCATCTTCGAAAGAATAGCCTAAAGCAGTCCAATCTTCAATCGCATCCGGGAATGCATTGGACGAGATTAGTGTCTTCACGACCTTTCTGCTGGCGACATCAAAATAGTCATAAGTCCAGCGTACATCTAAATGTCTATAAAGAGTGCGTGGTCCCTGGTCAAGGAGTAGTATCAGGGCAAGAGTGTGTTCTGGATAATGTGGACTGCTTTTGTCAGGGAGATATCGGATGAAGTCAGGAATGGAAGGACGAAATTTCGAGATCGGTTTCAGAGCCTGGTGATGAAGTGCATCGAACACTTGACGAGAGTTATCGGGTGTACCGCGGAAGTAGTACTGACTGGCAAAAGCCATATCGACTTCGCCTTCCCATGGAAATTGAATATCAAGGATTTGGGTATAAAGGGCAGGTATAAGAATGCTCGCGAGGTCTGGCACGTCCATGGGAGAGGTTTCGAGCAGGAGCAAGATTTTTTCGTGAGCTAAACACGTCTTTATGCTTCTGACCCACCGTGGTCGAGAACGGCACATTCACTGATGTAATCATTTTCATCAGAAGGGGGAAAATTCAGATCCGAGTTACCTGCAGCAGCATTGTTGTTTTCTCTCCTCTCTTAACTCTCATAGCTACGCTCTTTCTGGTTAAGTAGACACTCATGCACCTCATCGCTCAAGCTACCTGGACTGAGCTAAAATAAACTGCCAAGAATCCTTCGTATATGCTTTGCGCCTAGACACTCCTTTTGCGAAGGTGCGATTGAGAAGTTGATCATCCAGGTTTGTAGAGCTACAGGTTCCTTCATCCCATCAGTGCTCAGCGCTGACGCACACATTCTGGCAAACAACCCATCATCGAACTTGTGTCATCACAATGAGGCGCTTTTGCGTCCCGGACATTCATCATTTCCCAGGTGATCAGTAATTTCCTCACAGAAATCCAGTGTCTAACTTCGAAGTGAAGTTGAAAAAAAACTCGAAGAGTAGTCTACTAAAGCCGATATGATCAGATGGGTAGATCAACCTTACCTATTCCCTTCGTCCTTTATCGATATCATCGGGAGTGTACTTACGATCAAATCAGAAGGATGCACAACTTGGAGGGACAACTACAACAGCATTTTGAGCCGAATATGCTCCTTTGAACCATTCTTTCCACATGAAATATGGTCCTTTCTGATCCTCGGACCGCATGATACCCACATGATACCCATTTACTAGCACTTCTGATAGTTTTTTTTTGCCATCTGTCTTCAATTGCAATGTTTCTATCACATTGAATCAACTCGTTTTTGGCATCATATCGCCACCCAACATTGCCTTCTCGCAATACTTTGACTGGATATATGCTCTTCTTCTCACAGGTTAAACACTGAGCTTTGGAGAGTCTCAATTCCAATGCCGTCCACACGTTTGGCCTGAAAATCCACATACCACCCCCGAGAAAATGGAACGGTAGCTTTAGCCCCAATCTTCTTGTGACATCACTTCGAGTAGTGAATAAGATGTTGCTTAAACTTAACTTTACAACGGATCTTATTGCGCAAGTTATTGTACCCCTCAAGAGGTTGACGTATGCTCTGCTTAACTATTGGAATGAATTTCACGAGTATATCTCGCCGCATCTATTGCATGCCCAAATAACCAACTCGACGAGCCAACGGGGACCAAATATGAAGCATGACAGGAACAAGATATATGATCAAAATATTCACTATTAATTTACACATGACGATATGATGGGTGCATTTGCATGCAAAAGAATAATAGTACAAGGACTACAACTTCTTCATTGGAATGCCACTTATCTCGCCAGCCAGAATATCGGACCCCATACTTCTTGTGGACGATGTGTCGTTTACAGTCCGTGATTGTGGAGCGAAGCTCTTGCTACTAATCACGTTGTCACTAGCAAAGTTGATTGTAGTGGACACAAAGCTGTTTCCTGTCTCTGCAGACCATGCCTTTCCTTCTGCAACTCGCAAAATGATCAGCAGTGGTGCGATTGACTGTATTGCCAAATGTACGAGAACCCGTTACCCAACTATAGCGTGAGGAAATGTTTTGGATCATACCTGAACCTGGCCCAACAACGGAAGCCATAGGTTTTGAACAGGGCTGTTGACACCATAGCTGATCAAAAATGCTAATCCAGTAATGGAGTACAAGGACGCTGATTCAATCAGCATTGCGCTGACTGTGGTGTAAGGTGAAATCGATTCTTTCTGTGTCATGATTTTTCCCAGTTTGCGCCGCATTGCCAGCAGACGCCAACAAATCAGGATTGTGACCAGAACATTGAAAGATATTGAGATGGACCAATATGCAAGGGCCAATTGAAAGCTGATTGTGCTCCATAGAGTGAGTGTTGGACGACTCAGCATAGCAATCAGCAAACAAGAAAGTGCTTGGGAAAACTATCAAACACGGACTGGAATACAATAAATTGGACTCACCAATTGATGCTGTAAACATGAGTACCGGGAGCGCCAGATAGATGCGACGTTTTCCAAATATGATCCAGAAGCGGTATAACTAAAAGATTATAGATATCAAATGGGAGATCGAAGACGAAAAGGTCGAGATATTTGACCAGTAATCCATCCTGGAACCAACTCAGACAAATATACACAGAGTTACAGAGAACTGCAGCAAGTTCGGTACTCTGCTCCACAAAATATGCGCCAGGACCACCTGGATAATCTACCATTGCGAAAAAACAGGCAAGCTGTTATCCTACGAGCTGAGTGAAATGCAAGAAATCTCACCTCTGTAATCGATGAATACCATCTCCCCAAATCTGATGTTGGTTGCATTTCCAATATTTGAAAGCAGAAACACAACGATAATATAAGCGAGAAAAATTCGGTTGTGTCCCTTGTTGCGGTGGATATAGAGCAAACGGAATGCTTGGAAAAATAAAGTAGCATGTACACCTAGTGCTAGTGAGCATACTAATGTAACATGTCGAGGACTCGGGCTTACCAAAGCCAATAGCACCGAGAAAAAGTCCAGCAAGGATAGAACGTTCATACCAAAGCTGGGCAACTGTTTCACCAGCAGGGGACCAAAGTGGAGATGCCATTAGGCGGATAATGAACGTACTACAGATAGCCTTATGTATACTATTCCTCGGCTGTGGCTCTCATTGCCAGATGGAAAACTTCGGTTCAAGCTAGCCAAGCTGTAAAAGAAGCTATCTGTCAATCAACTGGCCCGCATCATCATTTCCCGGTCCTTTACAGCGTTACAGCTCGTTACAGCTGCAAGATAAGAGCTAGTGATACTGAGCGGGCTTCGCGGATCATTATAGTTCTCTCGTATACCGGCGTTCTGATTCGACACCGAAATTAGGCTGAGGAGAGATGGATGGATCTGAGGAATACTCAAGAATGTCATAAAAGCCGATAGCAGATTATGGAAAGCACAACTGCTCTTCATGCAATACCAATATGAACCTCTAGCAGACGGCCACGAGGATACGGATACAGCCAACGTAAATCCTGGTCCCACCAAAAGATATATCAGCATAAGCGTTTTTTGGATCTACTCTTTCATTGGACTGCTTGTTATCAATCTCATCCTATCAGGATTGACGATGGTCCTAGAAGGAAGATTGCAAGCTATGGATCGTGTACATGATGTACAAACCCTACCTAGACCAGATCCCTTTGCTGGTCTGACGGTGAGTCTCTAGTTTGTGATATGAGTTCTTCGGGGTGTCGATAAATAAGTGAACTGACGATTATAATGTTTATAGGCATAAATATCAGGATGAGTCACATTGGTTAAGTAGAATCGTAATAATAGGAGGGGCCGCAAAGTGTAGAAATTCGGACGATGGAGAGGCATCTTAGCTTCAGCATGATATCAATCGTTGTTGTATTCTACACTGAAACGGAACCTGATGTAGTTGAATGAGTTCCAATCAAATCGTTGACGAGCACTAGTCAGCTCTGATCGTCACTGTTCCCAGGACGTTAACAGTAGAATTGGTAGTGACTATTGGACATTGTCACACGCTCCTTTTCTGTATATTTTACTCAGATGAGAGGCTTAAATACAGTGGCCATATGCACTCAGTCAAGCAGAATGGCTCCATTTGCGATGCATCTTTACCTCCGAGTCTTGATGTTCAGTCTGACATTGCTGCTCGCAGCACTGAATTTTCAGTTGTACATTTCGATAAAACAAGAAGTGCTCAATATCAATCATTGTGAGTTTAGCCCAGTGTGTGTATAATCCATACGACTAATCAACTTCAGACTGGTCCACCTCTAATGCTGAGCTTCCGATCCGTCTTCGTCCAGCAGCGTTGAAAATCGTGCCTACTGAGCATTACCACATTCTCAACGATACACAGTGGCACACTACATTTAGTCCTCAGCCAGGTTATACGTTTGGGTTTGTGCGCCTTGGTACCGAGGCTACGCCATTTGAACCCGCCATTTTTCATCAAATGCATTGCCTCAATTTCCTTCGACAAGCATTGGTGTCAGATAACTGGTCGGACGTTTCAGAACATGGTCCTCGGGTGTGGCATGTTAATCACTGCCTTAACATGATAAGGCAGGCTATCTTGTGCAACTCGGACACTACACTGGAGCCATCATATATTTACGGGACTCATAAGGGTAGAAATCAGTCAGCGGCTTCAGGAATGGATGTATGGCATGTTTGCAAAGATTGGAATCAGGTTGATGAGTTTGTGAAAGAGAACTATAGACAGACAAGGAAAATCAGTGTGTAGACAGGATATTGTACACGCAGTCACGGTCCCAATCCTTCTAAAAATACTGGTAATGCAATATGTACATATCCACCTGAATTCGACGTCTGATCGGAAGGAAGTTGAATCTTCTGGGAGCGCCCAGAGGGTCGAATTACTCGGAAAAGGAACCCCGCTATTTTTGTTCAACTTCATCATTTAAGCCAAGGATCGCTTGACATGCTTTCCACATGGTCGACCGTTTATGGTTCTTCCATTTTCGGAGCATATGGTACAGTGTCTTGCACAATCCTCTTATCAGTAATGCTCACTGGGACCACCTCTTCTAAATGGTCTATATTCGGCTTCTGTCACTGAGGTTACACACAGTAATTGCAACTTTGATGTCAACAAAGGCTTCTAGTAGCTCGGACTCCGTATGCTACCGACCATACATTCCCCGAAAATAATGTCATCACAATTGGAATCTGAATCAGAATGGTTTCATCACCTCCCAGCCTGTAGACCTTTGATCTCTGTAAACCAGAATCAAACGAGTCTTTCAAAGCTGCATGTGGAGCGGCCTTATTCTCTTTCCGGAATGTGTTCATCCGAATGATTGATCAAGTGGCCAAAGTAGCTCGAAAAGTCAATTGCAATGATTCAAGATGGTGGTTGTATCTGTAAACCTTGGCTGAAAAAAAAGAAGTTGATCTGAATGATATCTTAATGATATGACATTGCAACAACATGGGATGAAAAATATATCACAGCTATAAAATACTTCAGTATTCTCTGCCAATTCATTTCCAAACCACCCTCCCAGCTTTCATTATAGTCATGAAGCTATCTGCTGTTACTATTCTGACCATTCTATGCAAGTTGACATATACAATGTCTAGTCCTGTACGAACCTCAGATATAGTGAATGTTCCCAGAGCTCGTAAGTAATGCTCTTACAGAAGTTGCTGGATGTAGCCTTGATATTTTCCAGATGATCCCAGTCCTCCATTCATTGAGTTTGGTGCGAGAGATGGAGGTAAATATGAGCTTATACTTCTACATTGTATTATCTCAACTTTTATTTTGCAGATGAGCCTGCAGCACCTTTCATTGAGTTTGGTGCGAGAGCTGAAGGTGAATTACAAGCTTATACTTCCACATTGTATCATCTCAACTTTTTTTTTGTAGATGAGCCTGCAGCACCTTTCATTGAGTTTGGTGCGAGAGCTGAAAGTAAATATGAGCTTATACTTCCACATTGTATCATCTCAACTCTTGTTTTGCAGATGAGCCTGCAGAACCCTTTACTGAGTTTGGTGAAAGAGATGGTAAGTACATCCTTGAGCCCCCACTTCTAGAGATAGGCCAGTCTCACAAGGTCTTGAAAGCTGTACCGACTGTTAATATCAATTCCTGGGTCAAGGCGTAACGAAGAATGTAACTGAAGTCATTGATGCAGCATAGTTCAAGTAATTAACAGCTCCCATTTTTTAGATCCTCTTCGATTTGTGGAATTTGGCACCGCTGAAGAAGGCTTGTAGATATTCTGTAATCGTTTCTTGTGTTTGGTGTATATGCATTAGTATCTCTGTACTCATCTCATAAATGAGCCTGATCACTCATAATGAGTTTTCCTTGTTCTCTAACCAACGACTCGGAGCTGCTTCCTCAAGGTTATCGACCCTGCCTGTAAGTATCATCCCCCTCCAACTTGAATGACTGGTTGTTATAAGTTATCCAGAAACAAAATGCTCGTTCAAAGTAAACAATGTGCTCATGCACAACTACAGTGCTTTATATCGCAGATATATTTTAACAATACAACAGTAAGGGGAATCGTCATCTAGCAAGTATTTTACCAAAAAACATTGACTTAACTGTTGCAGGTCACAAGATTTGATATTCGAAGCCATGAAACTCAGAGTGCAGATGTCAAGGTTCGTTTAGAAGGTTGGGATTATTTGGAGAAGCAGCGCCGTTCGTTTTTTTCCGACTTCTAACTTCTAACATCATCATCATTTCATTCAAGCTAAGGGTGTTCGCTTCAGCATGTACTCCACGCGGTAATTCAGACATTTATGGTTCTTGATCTTCAGATCATACGGTACTACATACTAGCACCACTTCTTCCAAATCCTGCCTCAGGTTTCGGACACTAACGTTGTCAAGTTATTGTAGCTCGAAAGTTAAGACAGGCTTCTAGCAGCTCGGACTCAGCCATCTTACCACCCCCTACATTGGCGAAAGTACTGTTATCACGTTTGAGATCCGATTTTCGAACGCTTCTATCACCTCACAGGTAGACGTTTGATCTGGGTAATTCGGAATCAAAGCAGTTCTTGAAGCTACCATCAGGATTTAGCGACCTTGTCTGTTTCCGAAGTCCTCATCATGGATTGATCAAGCGGCCAAGTATCAACTTTTGCAATGATCCAGAATGGTAGCTTTATCTGTAATCCCTGAGCTCTGCGAAAAAGTACTTGATCTGGATGTATCACGTATGGGATAAGCGATATGGGACACCTATAAGTACTTCAGTATGCTCTGCCTATTCATTATCAACCCGCCCTCTCATCTTTCATTATGTTCAAAGGCCTATCTACTTTAACTATTCTGATCGTTATGTGTAGAATGACATACACAAGATCCAGTCCTGTACAGGCCTCAGATATAGAGAATGCTCCCAGTGCTCGTAAGTGATGCTCTTACAGAAGTTGCCGAATGTAGCCTTGATATTTTCCAGATGAGCCTGATCCTCCATTCATTGAGTTTGGTGCGAGAGGCGAAGGTAAATATGAGCTTATACTTCTACATTGTATCATTTCAACTTTTGTTTTGCAGACATGTCTCCCAATTGCCCTTTTATTGAGTTTGGTAAAAGAGGATGGTAAGTACATTCTTGAGCCCACACTTTTCGAGATGGGCCAGTCTCACAAGGTCTTGAAAGCACCAACAAAAGACATGATGTAGGAGGTAACTAAAGCCATTGATGCAGCATACTTTATGTACTTAACAGTGACCGTTTTGAGTTCCTTTTGTAGAATTTGGCACTGCTGAAGAAGGCTTGTAGCCAACGGTTCACACGCCGAGGGTTGTAGATACTCTATAATGGTTCCTTGTTTTGGTGTAAATCTATTAGTATTTCTGTGCTCATCTCATCCATTTTGATGTTCTCAGACAGTTGTTAGTGATGTACTCCGACCTACTCCGACCTATTACATGTGAAACAATGAGCTACACGAAGAAGGTAACGACCATGCCTGACCTACGGACTGCATGTCCTCAAATACTACATCTCATTGTATGTACCGAGACAAAGTCTTCCTTGTCGTCCGGCTGACAAGCAAGTTGCTTCGTAAAATTTCCATATACTTCCCTCTAATTATCAGTGCAGATCCTGCCTAAGCTATATTCAATACCAACTCGTCGTTTCAAGTGCCATGAAGATGCTGTGTAGAATCTTGTTCTTGACCGAGAGATGATATAAGTTATCAAGGAACAATATTATCACTTATTCTCAGGAATCATGTAAGAAATACTATGCATCCGAATAGTTTGAATATGATTTCTTTTTGAAATTCAACGCCATCAAACGCAGCTCGAGATCCATATACAATGTCGGAGTGAGTGCAAAGTCATGGAAATGGAATCAATCGATCTTCGTGAGCTTGGCGAAATTTATAGTAATCGTGTCAATTTGATATATATACAAGCTGGGTACTAGGGTAATCAGCGTAGTGTGTTACTTCAATTATATATTTCTATATTGAACTTCAACAAGAGATGGAATGATACATCCACCCTCGTTCAACCTCACGAGTTCGAATTTGGGAGCGTTCAACATCAATGACCATATCAAAAATGAAACTTTTGGGTGTGGAATAACCATTTTCTATGGTGTTTTCAAGCTTTTGATTCTGGCATGAGAATGGGCTATGATCTATAGGGCTAGCTACAGGACTACCCAAGCTTCCGAGCTTCCAGAACTTACAAAAACCCCTATAGCTGCAACTTACAAACGAGAAGGAACTTGGAGCAGGATACATGCCAACGCTGAGGGTACATAATGTTAAACACTGCATAAACCACCAACATGAGTGCAAAAGCCTTAAGGTGTTAAAGATGATAAGGTGACCTACACGCTCATTTCAGGGCTTCGAAACAGGTTCAAAGTCGCAGAAAACTTGACACTTCCTGCATAAATCGTTCCCTTTCCTCGAAGTGCGCCATGTGACTCTGTAACCTCCAGAATCAAAAAAGTGGTTGTTGCTTCGAGTAAGATATCCTCACCGAATTGGAGAACTTGACCCATTTTACATTCGCTATCTCCTTCAAAAAAGGCACAATTACTTCATCCTGAGCTTCATCGAATTGACCGTTTGTGATCAAAGTGGGAGCAGTTATCTTGTGCGCATCTTGAACAATACTCCAGTTAGCTAAAGGTCCAGTGATATGGAATTCCGAAGGTCCATTCCTGTAATAGTTGTCACGTCCAGTTCCTGTTGATGAAATATGAAAACATCGAAGCTTACATGGTTAAGTACACTGTAGGATCTTTAGCAACCTCAGCAAAACCATTTACTATGGGTTCAGGCATTGGATCCAACCGGCATAAAAAGTGCGCATAAAAAACGCCCATAGCTTCCTGATACTCCTTCGATTCGGTTGTGTTGTTGGCTTCATGATCAGCCATCACATCTTGGACCGTTTGTGGAAGCTGTTTCCGAAGCCTGTTTTGGGATTGAATCCAAAGTTGCATGTCCGCCGGGGCACTCATGAGTACAAGCCGCCTTAAACCTTTCGGCTGAAGTGCAGCGTGCCGGGCTGCTAACATGCCACCCCAGGAATGGCCCGCCAAGTCGTAGTTGTCTTGTAGTCCCAAATGACGGAGAAGAGTGTCAAGCTCATCGAGGAAAAGCTGTTCGACCCAGAAGGAGGTGTCGCCCATTTTCTCGGGATAGTGTGTGGATTTTCCGGTTCCGATTTGGTCATATACAACCAAAGGAATACGAAGGTCTGCGAGGATATTCAAATATTCGTGGTTGACACCTGGCCCACCATGAAGAGCTATCAATGGTGTTGTGTCTGAAGCCAAAGTACCAATAACCTTGTAGTAGGTATGACATGGCTTGTCAGGAAGAGAGGGAATATTGAACTGGACGAAGCCTTCAGTGATATCATCTGTATGGGAGGATGACATGTTGGGGAATGCCAGTCAGTGACGCTGTTTGACGCAGTTAAATTTGAGTCCGGGCCCCCAAATCAAGAGCCTGACTTGTGAGGGTGATAGCAAAGAAGTCTACGTCAGTAACGGGTTCCAATTTGGATCCCCCCAACTACAATAACAGGAAATGATGTGGGAGGAAAAGGTGCCGAATGTAAGAAGCCGTCCTGATTCAGAAGTCTTTCTCAAAGCGACAGGTCAAATCAACGACAGAAACTTGATGCAAGTTATCAGAAGCGCTAATAAGTGAATAGTACCATACGCTCTGGGAGTCAGGAATCACCACCGGAAATGTTAGATTGATGAAGCTACGAACGAGCATACTTAGCTCGAGATAGTGATGCTCTTTCCACCCATGCAGCGACGTTCTCATCGGATATTGAAGACTGCACTGCCGATGATAATGGACTAATAGAAGACCCGGCTTCTCCAAGTGCTACAGCCTTCGTGTAGACAGCCGCACTAATTCAATTTTCGATGATAGGGGATTCCATATACGCTATGCTTTCAGTCTACAGCCCAAGTATTCATATCCTTTTAATCTCTGTACAGTACTTATATTGTATGTAAGCTTGTTGAATTATTCTAACCTCATTTACCACTATGAGACTTACTCTTCATAGCCTCACATTGTCCCTTGTATGTCTCTTGACAGTCACCAATATCTCCAGGCTCTCCTTGACGTGGAGACACTATGAGAAATATCACCGTATACTTCGAAATGACTACAGTATGTCAAGTGACTGTAGTCAGCTCTTAACTGAATCTCATATTGTAGGCTACATTGGAGATGATTACCCTTCCGAAATACCTATGCTGAAGTACCCTGCAGCGATGATGTTCAACGAAACCGATCACTATGACTTTTTTTCAACGGAGGAGTGGCATACACTGATTCCGAAAGGTCATGGCTGGGTGCATCTGGGGTCTCAGAGACGTCCTTTTGCTGTTACAATGTATCATCAGTTTCATTGTTTGCTGAGCATTCGGCAAGCTCTTGAAGATGTGATACTCAACCAAACATCTCAGTATGAAGCAGGACATTCCAGTCATACCAACCATTGCTTTTCATATTTGCGCCAGGGTTTGCTTTGCAAATCAGATACTACTTTAGAGCCGACGATGCCTGTTGATCTACCGGGGAACAAGCATGGTGCTGCAGCTTCGGGAAGCGGAGTTTTGCACAAGTGTATGGACTGGGTCAAAGTGCGAAACTATGTCGAAGACAACTATTCGATCTTTGCGAAAGAGGTGGGATGGGATGTGAATGAATAGCGATTCGTATGGTTATCGCATGTTGTTAGAATGTTAGACGAGACTGAAAGTCTTGAAAGTTCGTGTGCTGGCCTGACTGACAGAATCACCAATTTATTATAGCTTGAGCGAAACATTCGAACAAAATAATTCGAGTAATGGGCCTTAATGAGAAAATCTGGACTTTACCTCCGTACGATCTCCGCCCTGGGCCTACGCAATTACCAAAAGTTTCCACAAATGCAACGATGCGTTACTTCCCGTTACGAATCTTTTGAGAAAGAGGTGTCGCCCGGGGAATATGAATGTCTGGATTGAGAGCGATAAACCGAATTAAAAGCAAGGCTCAGAAGGTTTCGGTCATAAAATGAGGACGATACATCTAGAATGCTTTTCAGGTTGAGCACGGGTAGAAGAGGCAACACAAGTACCAAGCTTCTTACCTCCCCGAAAGTGGTGTCTGTTCGCACATATGGAGGGATTCTTGCCAGTTTTTGATCGAGTTCAGTCACTTTGGTAATGTCAGAGATGTGCATCCCAAACGGGATGTTCCATGAATATTTCATCTATGGTGGTGCTGAAAATCCCGACTGACCTGAGATTATTCTTCTGTTACAACCTTCAGGACATTATGAGTTCAACGAGAAATGTAGAACGGCATGAGAGTTGAGTGGTTCATCGGAAATGAGATCCAAGTCAAGGGAAACGAATGGAAAATACGTTTGGGGTTGTTCTGTGGTTGTTCGTTTGCTCATCCGACTCTGCATTTGTGATGTAATGGGAAAATTTTATTCCAACATGACATGCTGAAGCGCAAATATACCTCTTTCTGAAAATCCCCGACCGCTGTTATTTGGCTCGTATCCCATTTCGGTGAGGAGAAAACTATTCGTAAACAGCAGTCTCTTGTACTGAATGTTCCCAAAGCATCCTTCGTTCCTGCTCCGATGCGACAACCACCTTTCCTTCAGGCAATGTTTCTCCATACATATCTACACTCCAAGTACCCGGATGCTTTGCCGTCGTGAACATAGCATGGAGCATGTACTCGCCGGATTCCGAGTATGAGAAAGGGAAAGAAAGTTCGAAGACGATCTTGAAGAGGATTTGGAAAAGTGGCCATTCGAGGTTATCAGCGAGGGCACTGCGTACGGGGCCTGGGTATGCGTGGATGAATGTCAAGGAAGGGTTTTGGGCAGCGAATTCCTAGATGAAGGAATTGAATGTTACTTCTTTCATGGCATTCAAATTCACTTGGAATGGAGAAATTACGAACCTGAAGGATAACGTCCATATAGGCAGGGAACTGTCGACGGAGTTTCCAGAACGAATACCCCTTTTTGAAGAACCCAAGGTCATCATAGTCGATGGTCTTTGCGAGCCCGGGTCCACCCACAATATAGGACTTTGCATCCTCACCAGCGTCCTTTGCTGTTTGCAACAGCGGGATCAACTCCCTCATAAATTTGAACCTCGCGTAATAGATCAAAACCAATTTCGGTTCCTTCCCTTCTACTGTTTCTTCTCTATGGAAACTCTTGACAAACATCGGAGACAAAACCAGATAATTTATTTTCGGTAACCTCTGAAGTAAATCATCTATGGTCCGCTGACATTCAGTCATCAACGTAGCATCGCAGGAGACAAACTCATGCTTTGCCCCGGGAGATGTGGGCTTAGGGAAGGAAGCTATGATCGCTTTGGCGTTGGTGGCATTACGACCGATGAGGATGATATGAGCGTTTCCATTGGTGTGTTTCGCATAGGCTTCTGCCATTCCGCGCCCGATACCGGCGGTTCCACCTAAGAAAATAGCTACGGGAACATTGTGGTTATCACTGAACGCGTAAGAAGGTACGTCTTTTGCGTTGGAAATCTGGGTGGAGGTTAACCTCGAAGCTCTACGGTGCGATTTGTAAAAGTAGGTGGTGAGCGTGAGGGAGAAAAGCGAGGCGGTCAAAGCAAAGGACGTAGAAGTGTTGTAAGGCATAAGTTTAAGGGAAATGACCAACAGGGAACCTTAAGAAGTGGCCGAAACAGTACGCGTCTGGTCGGCGAGAATTTAGAAAGCTGTAGAAAGCCGTGCGGGCCGGCTGGCATTGGTTTACCTACTGGGGACAAATCTCTTAACACTAAGTAGAGGTTTTTCTTAATATACTTGTGTTAGCATGGAGGAGACTCTCCTCGTCTGTCTTCAAGAGTCAGTCGTTACGTGTGGTGTGGGACTTGGATAGGGTATATCAGTGATCGGCGCCTCCAGTCTTCGCAATCTAGAAGCACCTCATCTGGTAGGCCCGAGAGGCACATGTTCCACATGATGGCAAATACAGAAGATTGGCGAAGGCGCAAGGCGAACGCACTATCCTTGGATTGATTCTTTTTGCGCAAGTTGTTACACCAGTCAAAAAGCCCAGTGCTGCGAGCACCAGCTGACCACCCAGCTAGAACAAGTCCTCCTGCATCTTCCTTCTTGAGAAATGTCAGTATCCAAAGTGCAGCTTTGTAGTGAAAAAGAAACTTGCCCGAACACTAATACTTTTTTCCACCGCATCGACCACAATCTCATTAACCTGGTGGACCAGTTCAGCATCTCCACACCAGTCGCGAAACACATAGCCAATGAGCTTCTCTGGAAGCAAATTAATATGCAGCAGTTAAGAAAATTGGCAAGGCTTACTAGTGCTCGCATCAATAAAGATTGCAGATTTATCTGCAGGAAGATTGACCTGCAACTTGGATTCATCGAGCTTTTTGCACAGCCGGCACTTGGTTCGGCTGTCGGGCATTTTGCGCTCCCTCAGCCAATTATCCCAGGTCTTGTAGATATCCTCTGCCTCTGCAATATACCAGCCTACTTCTGGATAGGGCTCAGATTGCTTTTCTACTTCAATTGTGCCAGCGCTGAGAATTCTATCCCGCCACCCTTGGCCCTCTGCAGCATCACCGACTAGAATAGCGGCCAGATCCTTCTTTGCAAAGTGGTAGCTGGTCATCGCTTCCTTCCTGAGAGCTAAAGCTTCTGCAACGCAAGGGTATTCTGCGCGATGGCGGCCAGCAAACTGAAAGAAATCATGGAAGATTTCTTGCAGAGGAGGGAGATTATGGGCCTTTTCTGGGCAAGCCTCGGCAAGTTTATGCCTCAGATCGATAGATACAGGACTTTGCCGAAGCGCAGCCAGGCCAGGATTTGCAATCACTCGCAGCCTGGCTTTGGTGGCCTCGGTCTGGCCCTTGAGGAATTCAGCGTAACCTTTCCAGGCACTTTCATTGGCCTTAGAAGCAGTGGTGTGGTGCCTGCGGGGCATGGCTGAGAAATGGAGAAGGGAAGGGAAGCGAAAGGAGCAGCATGGCAAGCACCAGGCTTTGGTTAAATATGCAGCAGTGGAGCTCCGAGTGGAGCTCCGCGTGGAAGCACCAATTGCGCGCGCAGCCTTGCCTGCCTTTCAGTACCTCCAAATCGCCATGCTCACTCAAGCAGTTACAGCGGCGCCGCTACCGCAGGAACGACCGACCCCACCGAGCGAGCATGGCAAAAATGAAGGAGTGGAGGCAGGGAGGATTCAGCAGTGGCGCGCGCACAGGCACTCATGCACTCATGCCAAAGTGCCCCCATCGTTCGCGATTTTACACTTCAGCATGATCAAGAGAAAGTCAGACTCGATCGAACGTTCGTGAACCTAGAACATGATAGATGATGAGCACTCAAGGTCTGCGCCGTAATTTCCATCTCTACCTCATCAATAAATGATATGCTGGGATTTGTGGAGCCATATCAGAAGTGATTTGTGAGCAATAGCACGCTTCACTTACCGCAACCTCATCAAAAGCTGTACCTTGTCCACCTTGTCCAGAGCCCCCTTCTAGCATTCGCAAAGCTATACCATTTGTGACAAAGGCCAATCGCGTGTTCTTAGTGGTATTGCTCTCTAATCTGATAGAATGACCGGCAAGCGAATTGAGTGTTCCCACCGCGTTTGGACCTTCGCCTAATTCACGAGAACCACCTAGAGCAGGATAAGCAAGGCGGATAGGCAGAAAATTTCCTGGCTTACGATGCGCAAGGGAAATAGCAGATATACGGCGAGGTTCTGTGCAATAGATTTTGCAAGGCTTTCCTCGAGATAACTGGTCCTCCAGGAGGAACGTAGGAAGTTGAGTAGATTTTCCACTGTAAATTCAGAAAGTAATCATTTTCGTGTAAAACAATCAGGATAACTCAACTACCAACCAGTCTCACCACTCAGTACAAGAACTTGGGATTGTTCTAGCGCCTCAATGATCGTGTCCCTGTAGCTAGCTAGCGATTGGGGGAGTGTTGCGATGAACCTGAAGGATAGAGTTAGAATTGATGCTATATATATATTTCAGCTCACCAACATTTCCTGGTACGCAGGTGTAGACTGCCGTGTAAGAAAGTTCGACATCAGCTGCTCCGAAAAGATTTGATTCCTCGTAGACGTGCATTAAGGGAAGTGATATCGGCTTTCTTGCGCGCTATAGCGCAAAGGTTTCAGCCTCTTGTTCATCAAAGAAATAGTTCTGTCGAAGAAGGACCCGCTTCTGCAGTTCTTGCAGTTGAGAAGGGGTAGATATGTAACGGTGGTTTGAAAGGGAGGCAATTTTCAACTTTAATCGAACATACTCGTCGTTAAGCTCGTACTCATCGCTTGAATCAGAATCAGATCCTGATCCGTTCAAGGGTGAGGCCAGAATACGAGACTTGACGATGGAGATGTCGGAAAGACCTTCATCTGCTTCGAGTGGAGTAGCGGATAAAGAGGATGCAGGAATGGGAGAGGAAGCAGAATAAAGCGTTGACCCATTTTCGGCGGTTGACTTCCAACTAGGAACGAAAACTGCAGCATTGGCACCGAGATTAGATGAAGCCTTTTTCTTCGAAGGTTTGGAAGTTGTAGTTGGTGTTGAAGGTACAAGAAACTCAGCAGGAGTTCGTGGGGTTTTTGCTCTGGGAGTGTTGGGGGCTGTAGGCAGGCGGGGTTCTTCTTGATTGCTGTTACTGACAAGTTCCTCTTCCTGGCAATTTATGCACAACTGTTTTTTTGTCGTTTTTAAATCTTTTGTTGTGACATTTAGTAACTTCAGCGCACCCAGTCATAAGCATCCTCCAAGTCCACTCCATTGATTGGCGTTCAAACATTCTATTACGCGTTCTTCAGCGAAACCTAAACGTCGAAGGATACCATAGGTGATCGCCAGCTTTGTCACGGCTTTCTCTTCGGATTCGTCCAATGTTTTTTTCCCTGTGATAAGATTGAGTTGAGTGATGTGGAGCCAACAACAGGAGCACTGACTTTCAACCTGTGATTCTTTTGCAAGGCTCAATATACGATCAATCATTAACGAGTCCAGCTCGAGTGACGATAGCGTTTTAGAAAATCGACGGTCCACCTCTATGGCCTGATAAGAAAATAAGTCATAGTTAGGCCGAACATTCCAGTGAGCTATGCTACGTTACTTTAATGTTTCTGTGTTGTAGATATGTGAGTGGGAGTCGGCACTATTACCAGATGCTAGAACACACCTCATAATCTCCTTTTCTGCCTTTTCTTGATATTTATCAACCAAATTCTGCAGGGACTGCTCTTCGACTTTTTCTAGATCGAAATCATCTCGCGAGGTGGAAATGCTGCCAGGCAACTGGGTGGGTGGTAGGCGGGAGTAACGCAAGGTTGAAACGCAGCAAACCACTCGTTTGCTGCCGGGCGATTGGGTGGGTGGCAAATGGGTTCAACGCGAGGTGGAATCGCAGCAAACGAGTCTGGAATGGACTCGTTTGCTTCGAGCGCGGCCAAACGAGGCTATTCCAGACTCGTTTGGTGTCGGACGACTGAGTGGGTGGCAAATGGGTTCAACGCGAGGTGGAATCGCAGCAAACGAGTCTGGAATGGACTCGTTTGCTTCGAGCGCGGCCAAACGAGGCTATTCCAGACTCGTTTGGTGTCGGGCGACTGAGTGGGTGGCAGGCGGGTTTGGCGCGAGGTTGAATCGCAGCAAACGAGTCTATTCCAGACTCGTTTGGTGTCGGGCGGCTGAGTGGATGGCGGGCGGGTTTGGCGCGAGGTTGAATCGCAGCAAACGAGTCTATTCCAGACTCGTTTGGTGTCGGGCGGCTGAGTGGATGGCAGGCGGGTTTGGCGCGAGGTTGAATCGCAGCAAACGAGTCTTCAGACTCGTTTGCTTTGCTGGGTGTAGAGCGCGGCCAAACGAGTCCAGAACTGGACTCGTTTGGTGTCGAGCAACTGAGTGGGTGGGCAGATGCGTGTAGCGCGAGGTTGAAATGCAGCAAACGAGTCTAGAGCGTGACTCGTTTGCTGCCGGGCGACAGGGTAGGAAATTGCTGGGGTGTAGAGCGCGTGAGAGAAGCAAACAAGGCTATTGGAAAAAGAGAAAAGGAGTCAGTCCTCAACAGCCAAACCACAGGATAAAAGCACGGACCTTGCCCAACACCAGAGTCTCCAATAAGCAAGAGCTTGAAGAGGTAGTCATATTCATATTCGCTCGTATGCAATCGTTCCAAGGCTATCAAGCACTGGCAGCAACAAAAGGCGGAAACGGAGGAGGCCGTGTGTCTTGATTAGGACTTATATCATTACGACGAAGCAAATGAGTGGCACGTACCCGCGGGTTTCCTCCAAAACAGAAGAAGCTTTTGAGCAGTAGCCATTTGTTGATACTTAGTCGACCTCGGCAGCCTTTGTCACCACCGGAATATTGCGCAAGAAGCATCCGATACCTGCCAGTTTTTACATAAGTGAACGTGAAACATGAGGGGTTCTTTGTATGAAGGCAGAAAACTCACACGGAAAACCCCTTGCCATCGTCTCTCGTAGCTTCGTTGAGGTAAGATTTCGAGTTGTTTGGGTGAATAACAGGTCATTGAAGCCGCCAAGGGTTTTGTGACCACTTTATGAGTGCTCGAATCGGTTATATGTACGACCTACATAGATGTATGAGGTATGACGGTGCAGAGCTATCGAAAGCTGCTGTGGCAATGAAGGTTGGGGTTTGGGGCCGAAATCACATCAAATAGGCAATTATCGTAAACAGAATCTTCATCTTTGGGCGTCCTGGAGAATGTTTCAAGATATCCTGTAACCGGTTGACGAAGTAAAGTCGCGATATTTTCGAATGAGCTTATACAGTTGACGATGTGTTTGCTGAGCACTCTGCTTATAAGTGCGTGAACATTCACATTCTTTCCAGCTGGCCAATTTAATCAGATTTCGTATCTCCATCTCGAGAGTTGCCCGTCCTTTCGAAAGTTCCGTGGCGACACACTGTTGGAAAATGTCATGAAATAGCTCATGGTAGTGTTGATGATACGCCGTATGCGATCCAGTATATCATATTCCTGGACGGAATAGATGTTTTGCAGGTGAGAGCAGAGGTCCCCGAAAGATTTGAGCAATTGTAGTCGAACGTGATATTGACCCAGAGGTGATCCACGAATGAAGTCGTCGAGCAGAGGTATGAGATCATCCAGATAGGCAGAGAGCCTCTGTAGTACTGTTGATTGAGTTTTGCTGAAGTGCATCTAAAGGTGCTCTAATGGTAGCATCGTAAAGGCGGAACCACCCAGCGTAAAACATCGTCTTCAAATGTCTTCGTCTCGTTCTCTAATAAGGCCTGCCAACAACTCAATTCTAAACGCCTCCAATCAACGATGACTCGTTCAGTCAAGCTCGAGCGAACGTCGCGTAGACTATTCTCTCTGTTGGCATAGACTTCCCAAGTCTTCGGTATGAAGTGATAAGCTGTTCGAGCGCCAAGAGGAGTTTCGCGACCGGGCTGCGTATAAGTCCAATTCTAAGATGGCGTCACAACGTTCCTTGAGATGATGAAGTAGTACCATTTGATCTGGCCATTCCTCGATGAGTGGTTCCTAGACGTTCCCTTCGTTTCCGGTCACAACTTTTATGGCTTTGTTGAGTTTGCTGAATGTTGGCTCCCGAGTAGAAGAAGCTGTAGAACGCTCTCGAGGGTTGGAAGGTTCAACACGCGTCTCCATTAGTATTCGTTCGGTGAGGAGCGATTATGCACAGCGGCAGCGCATTGTAAGTAATCCAAAGTGCCTGTGAAAAGTGGCACTTGATGCGAGGAGGTCAGGAAGAGCAGTGGCAAGTTGGACTTGAGCGATACGAGGGGGCAACGGTGAGTCCCTTCTCCAGAGAAAACGACATTATGCAAATGTACAAATTGTTTGATGTTCTGATTCCAAAATTTGGTACGTTGGAGAAGAAGTGGTTCGATTCGCCCCCCGAATGAGGGTTGTATCATGATCATCTGATAGAACAGATTTAAACGTTGAAAAAAGTAGGGCAAACTCCTTCTCTTCAAGCTCAGCATCGCTTTTCCATTGCCATGGTCAGTGTGATTTTGCCCGATATAGGGATTCTGATTGCTTTCTGCTTCTGCTGTTTCTTCCTCTTTCTTCCGATCGATGTGCCAAAGGACGTAAAAGCTTGTTTCGTACGTGTTATTAAATAAGTAAAGATATGTGAGACTTCAAATCAATTCCAGCAGTTCGTCTCCAACGAAATTGCCGCCATCGTTATCACCAGATGTTGAAATGCCCACAGCCTGAGTCCAGGCGTAATAAGGCTTCCCCGTTCTGCAGTTGAAATCAGAGCGCCTGCAGGGTTGGGATGGCTGGAGAAATTTGGTAAGAGCTGCAGCAGTAGAAGAATTGGTGGCACACCCACTGGGAGTGGAGCAATTGCTTTAAGATCCTGAAGCCTCAGGCTGTCTGCAGATGAAGAATACCATACATAGTGTATAGGGAATATAATGTCGTCGAATTCTGCATAAGCCGTTGGCATTGCGCTGAATAAATGAATAAATCCATTAATGGTTTTCTGAACGACCTTGCTCCCTGAGATCGGCGGACTCGTTGCCAACTTTGAGATCAGAAGATTAAAATATTAATGCGTCAAGCTTTTTTTCGGGGTTGAGGGACATGTTCTTGGGAATTGCAATACATACCTCTGACCAAAACATATGTTTGAAGTTTGAACCCTGGTCACAATCACGAGGAGGATAATTGCAGGAGGGTTCCATTGACGAGTCGGAGATGTTCCTGTGCAGTAACTAACGAAAGTTCGAAGATAAGATATGAAGTGACCCTCATTTTCCAAATTTCCATGTTTCCGGTCTTCACAGATTTTCGAATTCGGAATGAACTTGGACGACTGACTCTTTCGGAAAGAGTCGAAGCTGCGTATCGCGATCCAGAACTCGAACACATGGTTTTGAACCTGCAGCATATTGCGAACAATGATTAATGAGGTCCAAAACCACCAGCCATGCGACCAGTGATTCTTCTGAACACTCTAATATCCATATTAATATTGATGGGTTCCCAAAAGTACTTACTCAATCTACAATTGATGCCCCCATCTGCTCAACCACCAATCATTGGTGGTCATGTTCAACTCAACCACCATCAACCCCAATACAACCATCATCTACTTACAAAGAAGGAGAGACAGTGTTTGGGCTGTCTCCATTCATATAAGTATATATATATGTAGTAAAGAACACAATGTGAACGATGAAATAAATCATAAATCAACAACCGCGAAAACATGTGGAGGATACTTATGCAAGGACTCATAATATATGCTCGGAATCTTTTCGGCATCAGGTCGGAGTTTCAAAAATCCGAGCTGGTTGCTTTTACTTTCCAATCCATCCATCCTTCGACACACGACAGGATAGGATAGGATACGACAAGGATACGATACGACGATAGAGAAACGGGTTATCAAAGAAGGAACGAGCTATCGTGATGACCAATCCAAGTCCGGGAGAGACGACTAATCCAGGAGAAACCAAGCCTCGTGCAGGAGAGACCATCGACGTCTTCCCGCGCGATACATTCGAAGACTACGAAGAAGAAGAAGATGATTCGGAAGGATGGGAGGACATGCCGATAGTGAGAAGGGATGAGATTAGGGGAGGGATGGACGAGGAGGATCAGAAGAGGTATGGGTATAGGGTTAGGGATGATTACGAGGATTATGATGAGGATTCTTATGGGGAGGAAGGGGACGAAGGAGGAAAGGGAGGAAAGGGAGGAGGGGGAGGGGGAAAGGGAACGGGAAAGGGAGGGAATGGGAGTGGGAGTGGGAATGGGAATGGGAGAAGGGTAGGAAAGGGAAAGGGAGGAGGAGGAGGGAACGCGACTGGGATGAAGTTGGATACGGACGAGTATGGGTATCGGTGGAGGGTTAATCCGATGCAGGGGGTTGATGCTGCTCGGAGTGGGGGTAAGAGTGGGGGTAAAAGTGGGAGTGGGGGTAAAAGTAAGAGTGGGAGTGGGAATGGGAGTGGTGGTACACCTCATACGTCAGATTACACCCGACTCCGACACGTCGAAGAAGACTGGGATGAATCGCCGAATGTGGTTAATGCGTCTAGGTATTTGTTATCTGAAGAAAGTGGTGGAGAGAGAGGGAGAGGCAGAACGCAGTTATCCCAGATGGAGATGATGAGAGAGTTGTTGGAGGAGAGTCAGAGGATAGGGTATGTGGGTCTTTGTGCGTTGGTTGTGGGGGAGATGATTGGGGAGATTAGTGTTTTTGATGAGAAGGGGGGTAAGGGAGGGAAGGGGGATAAAGGAGGGAAGGGGGGAGGGGATAAGGGAGGGAAGGGGAATGGGGGGGAAAGGGTGATTAAGAAAGAGTTTAGAGAAGCGGTGAAGAGTATGAAAGTGTGGGGGTTGAAGATAATGGGAAGGTTGTATTATCATATTGGTTTGGAGAGACGAGGTGAGTTATGTTCTTTTGGGTCGATGAAGTTGTGTTGATTGGTTTTAGAACAAGAAATGATTGAATCATTAGAAAGCCACGGAGTGAAACCCATCGATCTCGTCCCGCCTCTCGTTCAGATGAAAGAGGTTGTTAATCCCGATAGTGATGGTGGTGATGGTGGTAATAGTCCAGAGTTTATCACACTCGATATGAGGTACACCATACTCACTTCTCTCTTTTTATTACTCGTTGCCGACTCGGTGTATGATTCTCGTTCGAGGGCGTTACTTTTTCGAGTCGGGGCGTTGCTTGGGCTCTCGGCTTTTGACGTGTTGCTTTTTGAGGGAAGGATCGTTGAGGCTGTTGGGGTTTCTACTCAGGGTGGGGAAGGGGAGGGAGATGGTGAGGGAGGACAAGGAGGGGGACTAGGAGAAAACGAAGGTGCGGTACAGGAACAAGTCAAAAAACTAAGAAGGAGGAGAATCGCTATGTTGGGATTAGCTACTCTCGGAGGAGGGCTAGTCATCGGTCTATCCGCAGGTCTCCTCGCACCCGTAATCGGAGTCGGCCTAGGAACCGCATTCAGCACCATCGGAATCAGCGGTGCATCCACCTTCCTAGCCGGATCCACCGGTGCCGCCGTCATCACCACTGGGGGAGTCTTAACCGGTGCAGGCATAGCTGGCAAAGGAATGAGTAGGAGGACGCAGGTTGTTAGGGTTTTTGATGTGTTGCCTATCCATAGGAATGGGAGGGTAGGATGTGTGTTGAGTGTTCCGGGGTTTTTGAATGGGGAGATGGATGATCCGAGGTTACCGTTTTCGGTTTTGGATCCGGTTGTGGGGGATGTGTTTTCGGTGCTTTGGGAACCGGAGATGATTAGGGAGACGGGGAGTGCGTTGAGTATTTTGACTGGTGGGTCTCACGGAAGGGTATTATGGGTTATGGGAATGCTAATGCTAATGCTAATTGGAAAAAGGCGAAGTACTTTCCCAAATCTCCCAAACCGTACTCCAAGCCACAGTAATGGCAACACTAATGACCGCTCTCCAATGGCCTATTATCCTAACCAAACTAGGATACCTAATCGACAACCCATGGTCGAACGCACTTGACCGAGCACGAGCAGCTGGTCTCGTATTAGCTTCGATTCTACGCGAACGAAAACTCGGGGTAAGACCTGTTACGCTTGTGGGGTTTAGTCTTGGTGCGAGGGTTATTTTTTATGCACTGCTTGAGTTGGCTAGGACCCAATCTGGGAGTGGGGCCAAGTCTGGGTCTGGGTCTGAGGGTGGGAATGGATTCGGAATAGTCCAAGACGTCTTCCTCCTCGGAGCGACGATCTCAGTCCCTAACACGCTTTGGGAAGAAACGAGGGGAGTGGTGGGTGGGAGATATGTTAATGTGTATGCGAGGAATGATTGGGTTTTGAATTATTTGTTTAGAGCTAGTAGTGCTGTTAGTGGTGAGTCATCGCCTACTCTTTCTCCCATTCACCCATTCCCCTTTCTTTAACTCATCCCTTACTTCCCTCTTTCTCCCCTACACCCACTCACCCACCCCCCACCCCAAGGCAACGTAAACACCGTAGCAGGTCTCCGACCCATCCTCGGAGTCCCAGGTCTCGAAAACCACGACGTGACCCATAAAATCGCGGGTCATATGTCCTATCGAATCTATATGCCTTTGATCCTGGAGGATTTGGGGTTTAAGATTACGCAGTCGTGGTTTGATGAGGTTGAGGAGGAGCCGGAGTTTGGGGGGGGGAAGGGGAAGGAGAGGGGGAGGGGGGGTATGGAGAGGGGGGGTATGGAGAGGGGATATACGGAGAGGGGGGAAGGGGGACAGGGAGAAGGAGAGGGAGAAGGAGGGAATGAGAAGGCAATGGGATGGTTCGCTCGGAGGAGAGCAAGAGCTGAAGCGAAGAAGAGAGAAGAGAGGAGGAAAGCTATGGAAGGTGTTCAGAGACCGCCTAGTTATGCGAGTTGGGCGCAGAAGGGGAAGGGGAAGGAGGGGGAGAAGGGGAAGGGAAATGAGAAGGAGGGGGAGGGGGAGGGGGAGTATGAAGGCGAGGGAGGCGAGGGGAAGGAAGAGAAACTCCCGCGAAGGGACCAACTCCCAGTCCTCCCAATCACCAACTCCAACACCAACACCAACACTAACTCGAACACCAACACGAACTCGATCATTCCGAAAACAGCTGGGTTTGATCTGGATAGGATAAAGGCCGAGTTGAGGGGGGAGAAAGAGCAAGAGCAAAAGGAGGTTGGGGGGGAGAAAGGGGATTTATCGGGTGGACCTCCTGCTCCTGCTTTACCTCCTACTATGCCTCTTACACCACCTATGCCTCTTACACCTTTACCTCTTGCACCACCTATACCTCTTACGCCTATGCCTCCTACTATACCTCTTACACAGCGGGATCGGGATGGGGATGGGGATTTGGATGAGGATTTGGATGTACGTAATCCGTGGGGATAGGTTTTTTGAGTGATTGTTTAGAATGAGTTAATTAATTAATGGGTGAATGATTATTTAGAATGAATGAATTAATGGGTGAATAAACGAATGAATAATTCTGGGGGTTTAATCTCGGATTTTCCCTTCCACTTCCACTTCCACTTGTCAAGATTCTAAGATTCCACTTGATCCCACTTGATTCCACTTGATTCTAAAATTCCACTTGATCCCACTTGAATTCCAAGGATCCAAGGATGTCACTTAGTCACTCACTTCTCGACTGGGGTTCTCGACCTGGGGGGCTGGCCAATGGCCAATGGAGTGAATGGAGTGAATGGAGTGAATGAGTGAATGACCCGTGGATTGTCGCGGTTAACGTAGACTTAGGATTGGCGGTTAACGTAGGTAGACTTAGTCGCGGCTCCAGAGTACTGTATCTATCGCTATCGTATGTCAGGGGTTTTAACTTTTCCCGAATACCTCACCTAACCTAACCTAACCTCTCAATGGTTGAATGCCGACACAACCTCCAATGATCCAATGATCAATCGCGATTGTGCGATTGTGCGATGTGGCGATGTGCGGGGATCACATACAAGACTACGCTCGGCTCGCTCAGGCATCTACTGGAGAGTTTCGATTCCAGGACGAGGATGAGGATGAGGATGAGGATGGTACCCCTCCCCGAGGATATTATTCAGCTACGAGCCATTTTATTCGCGAGTCGTCATATCAATCTGCATAAGAAGAAGAAGAATCCGGATCTGTTCGTGGTAAAAAGTCTATCCGCAACAACCTTATCATTACACTTTCTTACACTGGCACAGGAAACACCGCAATCACAAGCTCTCGAGTCTGCAACACCGTCAATTTTCGAGAATCACGACAAATCCGATCTCCAAGCTCTCGAATCTCCGGCAAAATCATCCCATCAGCATCAGCATTCAAGATCAAATACCCAACACCCCATATATCCACTTCTCGCCCATGGTTGTTTTCAAAAATCGCAGGAGAATGCGTCTGACGTGCGAAATTTAGCTGGGCTGATGTTGGTGTAGTACTAGCATGTTCCCAGTCAATGAGGAACCACTTTGACGGATCGTCAATCCGTTGAATGATATTCTCTTTCCGAATATCTCGATGATAGAGTGGGATTTTATGAGCGTTCTGTGTTTTCATCCAATAAAAAAAATTGTACAATGAAGTACTAGAGGATGGGTTTTCATACATACTTCGAGTGCATCCAGTATACACAAAATGCATTCCCTGAGCTGACCAACAGTGTTGGGTGGCGTAGCAAGACCAACAGGTTCCAGAAAGACAACATTCCTCTTGGACGAGACAAGCGAGTCAGTGTTGGGAACATTGGCTTCCTTGAGTGTTCGATAGACCCAGCTGAGGTGTCGAACTCTATCTAGACCATCCGCACATGTGTATGTCTTCATAACAAGCTTTGCGTTCGGGAATGAGATGTAACAATTGGGTCTTTGCGTAAAATCAGTAAATGCCCACCAAATACTCAGATAGCCCAATCAGTACCCCCCTACCTCTCGAGCATTTGAAAGCCGGGACTGGCTTGGTGTACCATTGTCGCAATTCGGGGAAGGATAAAGCTTATATTGATCATTCGCCTCAGGTTGAGGATTCGGTGAGCAGTGTACCTCAAATCTATTGTTTCCAAATCATGACGCATTATTCGTCCATCTTCAGAATGCGTAATCGCAACAAACGTGACCACAGTCTCATTGGCATAATAGCCTAAATTGATTGATCCATTGATTAGAAAAAATTCTTCGAGATGACATGGATGGACCATAAGTACCAAGGATATATGGAGCCGAGTCATACACCCACACCATCTTCTCTATGAGCTCGAGCGCGGGATCTCCAAAACTCATCGGACCCTTTTCTTCACCTCGGAAAACGCATCGCTTGTGAATCAGGAAACCAAAATCCGGGTGAGCCTTGCCAGTCTCCGTGTGGTAGTCGCTGTTACGTATGCACTCTCCTTCCGGAATGAGCACCTCAAGGATATCGCGAATATTGGAATCCCAATAATGATGATATCCCTCTTCTGTTTGTGAAAAACGGAGTGCTTTCAGTGCATTCGTGAATCCCAACGATGGTAGCCCAACCTCTCCGACCTTGAAAACAGCCAAAACATCTCCCCTGGTGCATATATCCTCGGGCCGCTCAGAAAGAATGCTATCGAATTGGGCTTGAGAAATTGGAACTTTGTCCGATTCCTCGAGCGGAGTGTTCAAGAATGCTCGAAGTGCTGCAAGGGTTGGAAGTTCTGACTTTAAAGACTTGTTTCTCAGACGGCGGAGGAATGTGGAGGGAGCTAAGCAATCAAAATTGAGTATCAGCAAACAACTATTGAGGACTGGATCAGGATCAACTCGTACATTCTTCATCATCTTTGGCAGTACGCGCACGCTTTGTCGGTCGAGCAAAGTCGAAGCCTTTAAATCTAGATCGCTTAACCACTCCAATAACATAACACATGGGAAATACACACTGTCCAAGCGCCTGCGTTGCAGGGATAGATCGGAAATCGCGTCCTCGTCTTGCTGACGCTCTGATAGTAATGAGACAGAATTGCTACATCAAAAAAAACTACAGAGCTTACCGTCTATCAGCCGCCCTACCACAATATGCAAACGACCCTTTACAGGCGAATTAAGGAAGACTATGCCTAGTTCGTCGATTGGTGACAACGATGGCTTTGTTGGAAATTCGGCTTGCTGAAGCTTATTTTCGAGATTCTCATCAACGACCTCGGAGACGCGCCAGAGAACAAGATCGTCGGCGTCAACACGATTGAATCGGTGAGTTTTTTTCCCCTTGATTGCTTCTTTAAGGAAGCCGACTGACTCTGTGGCCGCGATTCTGACCGGAAAGATATGATTGAGTTGGTCGCCGAGCACTACGCAATTCAGCTCGAGAAGGGGCTGTGGATTTGGAGGTGCTGCAGAGAATATGAGATGTTAAACGAAACGAAAAAACGTTGCAGACGCACCAGCAACCGTAGGAGGCCGAACGATAATATGGAGATGCTTCTCCGGGAGTCTGTTTGGAAACAGGTCGTGCATTTTGTCTGACGGGAGTAGTGAAGAACCCTTGGGTGCGATATCAAGAAGCTTATCATCCGAGAGGTGTTTGATGGGAATGGAAACGTTCCATAGCTCCAAAACATTTGCGGCAATATGGTCGAAAGTAGGACGGGTTTTCTCCTTGATTTTCTCCTTTAGAGTACCAACTGAGGTTGTACTAGAAACGGACACTGGAAACATGCGGTTGACATTGGGTTGATCGTCAAGCACAAGACAAAAAAGCTCGAGTTCTGACATGATGGTAGAAGATGAGAACTAGATTTAGCGCCGCAGATTATCTTCACGTGATTGAATTGTGGCGGAGGTATTCATCGATAAGATAGCAGGCAATGTGAGAATCAGCACAGCACTATAATGGTGCTTATTCATATTGCTGCCTGATCTCTCACCGCCGTCTGCATACACAATAATATCGAAATTATTTCTTGTCCCCCTCCAACCCACCCTGGACTCGAAATATTCACCAACGTCAATTAGACGTTCCGGCATTGGCCATCCAAATAGCGTGAGTTTCCCACCCACGCGGGCCCAAGCCCCAGCCAAAACACTTGAACGATTTTCCATACTCAACTCAATAATACAATAATATTACATTATAATTGATGACTCAGCTAGTCTATCTTATCGCAAGTGTGTCCAGTCACGTGACACTTGACCATGAATGGCAGTTTTCTAGCCTCGCTAGCCAGTCTGATAGTTCAACGAAGAGTAAACGCGTTCGTTGAATAACCCTCATGCTCGGAATTTTCAAAGTCCGCTCAGTGCGCCGGTCAGAGCCGGTTATCATGTAGAGATAAGATTAGGAACTATATATGATTTATAT
>MU790676.1:0-53670 GCA_027886635.1 Lentinula boryana
AATTTCCTCTCCCGATGGCTATAAAAGAAATCCGAAATTATCACCACCTCTCCCAGCATCTTTCGAAATTGTGAAGAAGCTATATCATGTCTCTTGCAACAGGTCGCTACACTATCAAGAACGGCGACAACGTCGTGGGTCGAGCATTGGCTGAAGACCTCAGCCTCCTGCCCAAGAGGATCATTCTCGCCCCAAGTGACAGAGATTCCACTGTGAGCCAAACTCTAGACCTCAGTGTAAGGCTTACTGACTGACTGTCTGGTGCAGTGGATCATTCAGAAATCGGGGCAAAATGAAAATGAGTACCTCCTCATCAGCAATGGCTCTCCGACTACCCATATTGAAGATCATGTTTTCGCGCTCCTCATTCATCAAGGGCAGGCCACAAAATGGATTATCAAGGCTGCCCCTCAGCACGGCGAAGATGCTTACATGTAAGTTTGACTGTCCAGCTCCTCGTTGAGTGTCAGCGACTGAGATCTATACTTTCTAGCATAGCTGCTCCCGATAGTCCCAAAGGCTGGGTTGCTCCCCAGGAAATTGGTGAACCGGTGAGTTCAAAAATCCGATGCTCTGCAATTAGCAGCCGGACATGCTCACTTTTTGTGACCATAAAGATTCGATACAGCGGTTTGATCACTACAGGGACGGGCCGCTACCCTTCCATCCAGGTCTTCCAAATTGTCAAAGTCGAGTAAAGCACAGGAGTTGGAGTTGGCAAGAGTGGCCCAGGAATATGGAATGTATAAGTGTGCACAGAAAGTCGGAGTAATCTATACGTAGGCAAAAACCAGATGAAATTTTCAGACAAATGACTCAGAATTCTGGTAAATAAGATTGAGTAAAGATGTAGGGCAACCAGCAGAATCAGTGCGTCTATACGTAGACCACACCTCGCAACAAACTCGTGGTGAGGTGGTCATTTTATCCACGCATTTGCTACTAATATTGATTAGGCAGAAAAGGTTACCAGGTAATCTTGGACAACGGCGAGGTTGTAGCGTACGATGTGCTTGTGCTTGCCACTTGGCCTTGTCCAATCGCCTTTCCGAGAGAAATAACAATGAGACGCGCGGAGTTCGCTGCTGTGACGGATATTCTTATGGTTGGAGGAGGCTCAGTTTATATAGGTATGTGTCCTCGGTCTTGAACCACGTTTCTTGTATGCTCATCAGCATATGGCGCTGGCAGAACTTTCTAAGGAGCTTCGAGACGCTTTCCCAGTTTGTTTCATCCCCTTTGACTAGATCCTGACCATTTTCTGTTCTATTCAATTCACGATCAAGACCCATTGAACAATTATTTATCGTGCCCGACAAATTCTTTTCCTTTCCATTTTCTTCTGGTCAGAATCCTCCAACAGTAGTAATGAGTCCCCTTCCATATCAGACAACGAAAGAGATAACATCAAAGGATTTTCTTCTGTCAGACAACAGCGCTGAGAGCATTAGGGGATGTTGACGAAGTTTTGTTTACAATATCCGAGTTACAAGATGTAGCGTAGTCAACTAATTAAGACTTGTTACTTCCCAGATATGGAGGATGCCTTCACATCGATAAACCCTCAATCTCTCTCAAGACGGCCAGCATTGAATTTCTATCGCAGTCACTCGCCTGATGTTTTTGAATAATACTAGACAACTTGAACGAATGCAGATTTGGTGAAGTGGACACTTTGTTGGATGCTGTGTTCTCAAGGGTTCACCAAATCGTGCTGCACAGTAGAACTTTCAGGTCAAGCAACCACCGCAAGCTACATCAAGGGGATAATGGTGTCAAGGCGCCTTCAAGTGACTTGGTGATATGACATACGAGAAGCAGTACCGTATTTCACAAACTATATGCGAAAACCTTTCTCTCCCCTGTGTAAGAAATCATAACATGCTTTCCCAGGTTCGACACCCAATATCCCTTGGACACCAACCAAATCCATCTTGCACAGCTCCCTTACATTCTTCACCTTGTTCATAACGTGCTTCACATTCTTTGCCGTGAATCCAGGAAAACTTCGCAACAATTCCTCGGCAGCGGCGTTGACCCCGGCCACGGCCTCAGGATCAAGTTCTTCTGCGCCTGTCGCCACAGCCTTGACTGGATCGGGCTCCGCACGATCTTTTTTTGAGGTCGTTGAAGATGTCAGCGTGGCGTAGGGCGAGGAAGACCAGATGATGCGGAGACGGGGAAAGCTGAGAGTGAGCAATATGAATTTAGATTGGATAGTAGGTGAGGTGTATTCATGTTCGGCAGGATTTCCGGTCGTTTTCTTTTTGAGTGGATAACGATTTGTTGTTTTTGCATACGACTTGAGGTCGGATATGATCTCTTGGAGCGAGATTGACTCAGTACGAAAGATAGCGATTATCCAGAATAATACAACGAACCTCGAAGGAGAAAGCCTTGTCCTCGTCAAATTCAATCAACAGAACTGGTGTCTTGTAATGGACCGACATTAACTCGCACTGTGTGTACCTGTGTTCGATATCATAAGCAGGGTTTTCTCTGTCTGCATCCTCCTGCAACTCACAATCGACCACTGTTAGCTGGAAACTAAATCTGACAAACTCTTCCTCTCTACGCATATTTCGGGTGTTAAGATATAATCTCCAACTGTCAGTGTTGCCGGTATTACCAATAATTGCGATGCATGTAATAGAGATGGTAATGTTGAACGGGGAACTCTCGCATATCCACGATAACCTTTACTTAATTTCGGCGGGCATAACTTTCAAAATTGCGCAAAGACATACCTGAGAAGAGAACATACAACTCCCGCCTTCCGCCCGCTATCCTTGAGCTAATCGTTTTGATGATCGCATCATTTTCCGTCGTACGTTGGTCTTCTAAAATGGGTAACAACATCGACTATATACAGGTGATCAGAAAATCGGCGAGGCAAAAAAGAATCAACCAACATACACCTCTCTCTTTGATCAGTCGTTCAAAACTATCCTTCTCGCGGCGAATTCCAGCAAGATATTTGTGCTCTTCGCATAAATTTGCATAGACCATATGGTAGACTCTATCAGGAAGACCAGGATTGGGGCATTTGTATACCTAAGTAGATTCTGTTGTGTTAGCATCTCTTTCTTAGCGTAACTTGGTGTAATAGAAAACGCTTACTTCGACTCGTCGAACAAACTCCACACAAGGTTCGGTCATTACAATAAATCTTGGTTTAATTTCGTCGAGCATCCGGTCGTCAGTATCATCCGAGTAGGCTCGAACAAGTACTGTCTGTGCTGGAGCAAGTAATCCGTAATGTTCATCGAATTCAATGGCGAATTCCAAGGTAGACATATCGGTGACGAGGTTGAGCTCCATTTCTTCGTCGTTGAGAGATAAGAGTTCCTCGTTGTTGGCGTTCAAGCTGTTAGTGCACAGATCAGCTCAGGGCTTTTGACGTTGACGTGACAAGAGCGAAACCCACAAGTCATCTGGCATAGTCTGACCGAATCCGAGTTCTGATCTACTTTCCCCTGGCGTATCTCGCGGTACGGTGGCCCCCCTAGCACTACTGTTCGTAGGGCCCCTCCTCCACGAATCCTCCTCCTAGACGCCTTTTGAGCAGCTCTTTCTCGATCCTTTTTCTTCATAGCTTCACTCAAGCCGTGATCTCCTTTGTCATTCAGACTTTCACCGCTCCACACTGTTGTTTCGAGGTGGCTGTTTCCGACTCTCTCCCCACTGCTACTGGCATTCTGCATAGCCTCCTTCATTATCTTCCGTCTTTTCTCCCACCAAAACCAGTTCTGCAATTTCTTCAGCATCATCCGCATGCCCCACTCTTCTTTTGGTCGTTTATCGTTCATTGAAGATAGGAAGTCATTCAGCAGATTGCATGTTGCTGTTGACGAGCACATCACGAGGGTTATGTTCGTTCCAGGGGATTCTTCAACTGGACGTGAAGAGACTGTACTCTCCATACGTACAAGTTCCCCCTCAAAATTTCTGCCAACAAGCTCCATTTCGGTAGTTCTTCGAGGACAGGTTGTATTTCTTTCGGTAGCCATTTTGGGCGCCTTCCTGTAGCCGTAGCCTTGCCCTTGCCCTTGTTTGTAGGAGGTCGAGCTTCCAAGGCACGACCTTCAAGTTCAAAGACAGCGTCCCAGGCTTCATCGTCATCGTCCAGATCAATAGCTTCTGTTTGCTCTGGCTGCTCTTGGACCGGAACATCGACAAAGCAACGCTTCTTAGCGGCTTGAAAGACGATATTCGCGGCATCTGTTAACATCCACTGGTTTTTGCCTGAACCAGATTCCGTGCTATTCGACGTAACGGCTTCGACGAGTGACTGGTAAAATGAATGGAACTGGAGGGGATCGTAAACTAAGAGATATCCGAGGAGCCTACGCAGGATCTCGGGCCGAGGTCGCGTACGAGGGCTTTCGTGCTGGGGCCAACTTTATGCCAGATGGGATCGAGTTGTTTGCGTACAATGTGGTCGAACGAGGAGAAGTACGCCGCGGGAAGGTTGAGGCCATCCAGATCCAGCTTCAAACACTTCAACGGGAAGTCGAGAGAGTAAAGAGAATGATACGTACCTCGACCTTGGATCGTCGAAGTTCAGCGAGTGTTATAGTCATACACTGCACGATTGCGCCATGAACGTCGTTCATATTGTCGGTCATATTCTGTGCGAGCTCAATAACATCTGCACGTTTCCGCTCTAACGTGTCCTTCACTTCTTGATGAAACCTTGGCTGTTTCATTGGCTCAATGCGAATGGAAAGCACTCAAACGGATGATTAGCACACCTTGGGTAAATCCAGACGCGTCTCAATCGCAACCCCTTCATTATATTCTTCAACGGAGACAATCCACTCGTTATATGTTCCGGCTGATCAGTAAATGCTTTCAAGAACCCCTTCGTGTTCTTTTCTCGATAAAGACGCGTAATAAACGATACGAGATGTAGCGGAGATACTCTGATGTACAAATTCAGCGACAGATGATAGAAATGTTTTTGTAATACCTCTCAGCGTGCATAACCATGATGCCAGTTATCAATTCAACAGGGATTGTGTTCTGGAGTAATTCCACAACCAAGATGCGTGAAGTTACAGCGATTAGTCCACCTCCTTTGTACAAGTCCTGCCTTTCAAAAGCTTCAATACGACAGAGGTTTAACGATACTGACATACTCACCGATCACGACTTGTCCCAGTCTCATATCCAACAATTCTCAAGCCAGGTTTTCAACAGCCCACTATCCCAAGTTCCTCTCCAATCTCCGTCTCTTCTTCCTGCGTGGCATTGACAAGTAAGACAAGATTTCTGCGGAGAATTGTATATCTTGAGTAAAGTGCATATTATTCTTCTTAATCCAAGGCCTCGGGCAAGTACCAGTAGATCGGAGGTATCAGGATCATAAATCTCATTCAAGATTGAAGTGTGGAATGGCAGAAGAGTGGACATAGCATGTTCTGAAGATGATGGAAAGAGGGAAAGTCGCTGGAGCGCTTATTAGTAAATCAAGGTGCAGCGCGTCTACATAAGTACTACATATTGTACTCGAAATTCATCCCATTCTTACATAAGTATTTGATTATAAATTTTGATCTTGCGCCACAACTGTACGGCAGCGTGGGAAGGATGCTCAAGAACTCTCCTCCGATGTCATCGTGACGCGATTTGTGGTTCCACTTCTAGGCAGACGACGTCATGGAGTCGACGAAGAAATACTTAAAGCTCAAGAATTAGAAAGCTTCAGTATACAACATCTTCTACTACCATGTCATTCTTGCTCCGTACAACGATCTCTCGTGTTTCCGCCACTTCCAGTGTTCGTGCATTCCATGCGTCACCCACTGCATCCAAGACCATGACAGAGAAAGTATCGGAAGTGGCAGATAATGTACCTAGCGAAATTTTGAAACCAATAAACGACATGCAGTGTTGATGGATTTCCTTTTAGGTGAATAAGAAATTGGGGAAGGGATTAGCTTCAGCCATTGACAAGGGCGAACAAGCTACCGCATCCACACAAGATTCACTAGGTATGTCGACGTGACATTTGAAACGTCGTGTAATCTGGTTTTTATTCATATCTTTGTAGGAAACGCCGCTCAAAAAACGCAGGAGAGTGCTACTGCAGCTAAGCAAAAGGCAAATCAGGTAGATACAGATTCGACCTAGTAAGACGTCATCTGATTAAATGGACAGGCATCTGCTGGTGCTACTCAAGCGAAGGAGGACTTCAAGAAGGAAGTGAAGAAGTAAATTATTTTCCCCGGCCTAGCAGCATGTTTCGCATATTGTATTCATTCTCCAATGTATCATACGAATGCTACCCCGCAATCTCATAGCAACTTGATCCACTTTGTGCGGGTGTTGTGAAGGCGAAGTTGGTTACAGTTGGTAAAGGCAATGCAATTGAGAAGTACATGGACATTGACTCAGTGAAAGAAAAAAATTTCCGCCGACGATGCTCGGAGCCGGAGGGGCCGAGAAGTATAAAAATCAAACTGATAATTCATCAACACCCCCAACCCAACCAATTTTCATTCCATCACCTGGAAACAACACAACCACTAACTTTGAACATTTGAAGGCAGTTTTTAACTAAACTCACCTTCTACATTTAGATATTATTGTATGAAAGCGTAAGCATCTTTGAACTTGATTCAAATACTCTGCTAATTCTCCGTAGTGAAGACAACGTTCAGAATGCTGACAACGTAAATCAAATCATCGAGTCCAATTGGGACGAGGTGGTTGATAAGTACGCCTTTTACTCTCTCTTGACGAGCCGGTTTTGAATATCGTACAGTTTCGATGATATGAATTTGAACCCGAAGCTTCTTCGCGGAATTTATGCTTACGGGTGAGCAAATGAAAATACTCTATTTCTCCATAAATCGTACTTATCGCATCGAACCAGTTTCGAACGCCCTTCTGCAATCCAGCAGCGAGCTATCATGCCTGTGATCAAGGAGCACGATGTCATCGCCCAAGCTCAATCTGGTACCGGGAAGACAGCGACGTTCTCCGTGTCTATCCTCCAGCGAATAGACCCTGACTTAAAGACCACGCAAGCCATTATTCTCGCTCCTACGCGTGAGCTCGCACTGCAGACCCATAAAGTCGTCGTTGCTCTTGGGGACTACATGGACGTCACAAGTCTCGCTTGTGTGGGCGGTGCAAACTTACGAGAGGACATGGCTGCTTTGCGCTCCGGAGTTCAGGTTATTGTTGCTACTCCTGGAAGGTTGCTCGACATGATCAAACGCGGTGCTATCAAGTCGGACCACGCTAAGATTCTCTGCCTGGACGAGGCGGACGAGATGCTCTCTCAAGGATTCAAGGACCAGATTTATGAGGTATTCCAGCTCCTCCCTGGCGACATGCAGGTCCTGCTTTTCTCTGCGACTATGCCGAGCGATATGCTTGAGCTTTCGAGCAAGTTTATGCGTGACCCTATCAGGATCCTTGTCAAAAAGGACGAGCTAACGCTCGAGGGTATCAAGCAGTTTTACATTGCTATCGAAAAAGAGGATTGGAAGCTTGACACTCTTTGTGACATATACGATACGATCTCTGTCTCTCAATCCGTCATATTTTGCAATTCGAGGCGCAAAGTTGACTGGTTGACCGAGATGATGGAGTCCCGCGAGTTTACTGTTTCCGCCATTGTGAGTAATGTTTCTCAGTCTATGTCCAGTGCGCTCATTCATTCTCGAAAGCACGGAGATATGGACCAGAAACAGCGCACTGCAATCATGAGTAGCTTCAAGAGCGGTGCTACCCGTGTGCTAATCACAACCGACCTCCTTGCTCGTGGAATCGATGTCCAGCAGGTGTCTTTGGTCATCAACTTTGATCTTCCCGTTAGCAAGGAGAATTACATTCACCGCATCGGTCGTGGAGGTCGTTTCGGGCGTAAAGGTGTTGCGATCAATTTTGTCACGGATAGGGACGTTGCTACCTTGCGTGAATTAGAGAGTAAGTCGAGTCTTGTTTCAGTGAAGTGGCAGGAATTGACGTACTCGAGTAGAATTCTATAACACCCAGATAGATGAAATGCCTATGAATGTTGCGTGAGTGTCTTTCCATGACTGTTAATAATTGTGGTTGCTAACCTTCGCCATATAGTGATTTCATCTGAGTGATTTTTCCGTAGCTCTCACATGTATACATTATTCTATGCGCTTGACTTGACTCAATGAATGCCATCGTTTGTTACCTGAAGAATCGCGCGCTCGCGAGAAATAGCTACAGCAAATACAATAATAAAATTAAGTTCGAAAGTACACTACAAAACTACAAACTATCCAGTAGTCTGAGGAGGAGACTTTCGTGTATCGCTATCGTGAGGCTGAACTTGAAGCGGAGGAGACTGTGGTTGCGGATAAGAATATGCATAACCATAGGTATATCCTCCACCCGGAGGAGCAGCTCCAGTCCCAGCATACCCTTGAACACCATACCCTGGTTCATACCCGCCTCCTGCACCACGCCCGGCAAATCCGGGCGGGCTAGACTCCCCAACTCCACCACCTGATGCTGCAGGCGGAGGCGGCATACCAGGAAGTATCGACATATACTGATACATCGGCGTAACACCATACACCGGAACTGGCATCCCAGGACCAGTCTGTGGATGAGAACGAGGATCGGCGCCGACGGCAGGACTATCCAGATGTGTAGATTGGACAAAGACTAAGGGACTGAGAGGATAAGGACTTGCAGGAGGAGGCATAGGAGGCACGAGAGGTTGGGCTGGGTGTCGTGAAATCTCACGACTATACCTCCGGCGTATGTTACCACCAATTCGATCTCGATGGACTTCCCGAGGAGGCGATTTGATATTCGACCTTCGCGCTAGAATTGGAGACGACCCGGGAGTAGACCCGGGATCCAGAAATGCATACTCGTTGTTGGAATAATATAACGTCCGACTTTGCCTCCGGGGCGTGTGGCGGTTGGTTTCCCTGTTCCGAGGACGACGAATTGGAGGTGGTGAGTTGGGAGAGGAAGGTGAGGTGAGGGTTGATCGAGAAACTCTTCGTCTGGCTGAGACGCTAGAGACACGAGGTGTAGACCCTGCCGAAGACCTCACGCCAGGCTCGCTTCCTGAGCTCATAAGGTCCAATCGCCTCGAGCGTTTATGTCGTGAACTCTTGGTGACGTACCCTCCCGAATACCACGAAGTTTGTGGTTTGTTGACCGGTACATACATCTTTCCCTTCCGGGCATCTCCGCGAGCAAGTGCACTTGGACCTTGCTCAGCAGAGACGATACGACCGTCTTGGGTAAGAAATACCGACGTGCGCTTCCACGGTTTCCAACCTTGCTCGACTATACTCCATCTTGCACTTTGCCTATCCTTACTACCTTTACCCTTACTGTCAGGACTACTCACTCGTAGTGCGCCTCTACTGTCCTCCATTCCAGGGGAATAATCGACCGTGACTCTTTCATGAGAAATCCAGGGCATATTTACCAGAGCTTTCAGGACCCGGAAAGGATTCCGATCGAGTTCTGTAGAAAACGAAGGGGTACCAGAAGAGTAACCTGCAAGAACAGATTCTTCGCCGGTATGCCTGGACATTCGCCGATAATCCGGCGACGGTTGAGGATGAGCAGCGATAGAAGGGGGGTTATGATTATGGTATGAGTTTGGATAGGCATAGGAGTTGCGATTGGTACTAGGATTATTGTTATGCTGGGACGCATGTTGGGATGTATGATGAGATGTATGGTGTGATGTATGACGAGACATTGGCGGTATGTTAGGGTCCCGATCAAGATTATGCTCTGGTGACTGTATGGTGGCATCGTCTAATTCTATCCGGGTGGGATGAGGTGAAGTCGTAGATAGGATATCTGGCGTTTCAGGAATACGGGGCTCCCCAAAGCCAAAGTATGTAGAAGTCGCCTGCGTTGGAAGAGCAGGCGTAGGCGGGGTCAACATGTAGCTTGGAACAGCCACACGTGCGGTAGGTTGCCTTAATGGTGCGTCTGTGTTGATGACATGAGGTTCATGTTTGAACATCGTCCGAGGTATTTTCCTCAAACTCCTGACAAAGCCTCCAATGAACCTTTTCCCGCCCTCCTTCCTTCGCGGGATTGGTTCGACCGCTACAGGCTGCACATCGAAGCCCATAACTTGACTCTCGATGGCCTCTGCTGCAGTGACGTCGACGTATTCATCTGCTGAATCTTCTGTTTGCGGGTCAGGATTTGTTGGGAAATAGTTTCGTACTCCGCGTCGTTCAGGTCGTCGGTGATTTAACCCTGATGTCGGACTAGGCATTGGCATCGGGAGAGCCTGCAGCGGGCTTTGAGTAGCACCGGCATGACCTTGCTGTGTGCTCGCACTGCGAATGCTCGTGTTCGTCCGACTGACACTGGGCTGCGACCTGTGCCTTGAGCTATGTAAGCTGGGCTCAGCCATGAAAAACTGGATATGAAGATGATGGTAAGAAGAAGAGATATACTAACCCAAATACTTGCCGGTTTCTTCCAATCTTCTATCGATCACGAGGAGCACATCGAGCGTGGATCTTCGTGCAAAGTGCCTGTTCATCGGAGTTACCTCACTCCCGCCTCATGTTAACGTTCACAAAGGGTTTGGATCTCAAAGTCTGTTCCTTGCTTCAGAGCTTTCCCTGACGACCAGACCAAAGGGTAAGCAAGAATTGGGTCTAAAATTGATCAACGTACCGAAGAAAAAAACGAAAATAATCATTGCGCATTTGAACGAGAAATGTAAGAGAAAGTTACGGAAAAGAACTCCAGCAAGCCACAAAGCTTTTGCCAGATGATTTCCATACGTGTTACTACTATGGGCCGGCCTTGGAAACCGTGTGTAACTTACCCCAGTGAACCAATATTAGCAGTGATTGCTCCGCTGACTTCAGAATGATGGAGATATGCTTTTGCTGACATTTGGACAGTACGAATGGTATCATGTAGTCAGCATACGAAAGCAGAGATTTTAGGCCATGATAAGCAAGGATAGTAAACAGGCGCTTGTATATGCGCTACTTCCGGTTTCTTTCCCTCGGTTTTCATAGCTAGCTGACAGACAACTAACCCGCTACCACCTACCAAAATGACTTTGACCTTGGAATCTGAACAACAAAAATCCGGATACAGCCCCTTCGTCACATATCTTGTAGACATCCTCACTCGTGCTACTTCCGCACCCGTGACTGAGTCAGTAGCATTGTTTTCTACCTATGCTGGTCCCTCAGATCTGCGTACCTCGTCCATCCTAATGAAGCTTGAACTGTGCTGAATCGAAGGAACGCAGAATTATTATCCCACCACTCTTTGACCCTTTGCACGCTATAATGATCCAGCTATTGCGAAGGGTGATGATTCCAGCCAGCAAAAACTTGTCTCTCTGAAGCAACAGATCCGTTATGAAGTTCGTAGCTTCGACTTTTGTTGAGTTCCTCGTGAGTAGATCAAGAATGTAACTCAGCCTACTCTGCATACATTCTGCTACATAACTAACACAATACCTTTCCTAGTATGTACACAACTGGTGTTGGCCGGTCAGGTTAACTGGTCCAGCTATCCACCATAGCCACGGAAGTAATTCGAGTCTCACGCGACGCCAGGGATAAGGGCCTCTCAGGCAGCCAGAAAATTGTGAATAAGTTCGAGGGAGAATGGTAATAGATGGTGTAAATGCACATTGTGATTTGCGCGGCCACGTGCTTGACGCGTGTAGTGACTAGTCATGTATGTGTACATGGCGCCACCGCTTGCTCTCCGCTTGCTCTTAACACACTCACTCTCATACCGATATGTCTGAAAAGCCCAAGATGGCTACAAGAAGCTCAGCTCGAACGAAAACATCTGCAGCTACCACTGCTCCCACCACTCGTGCTACCAGAGCCAAAACTGGAGCCCTGACTACATCGAAAACCACATCTCCGCCCTCATTACCTGTTCCACCTCCACCAAAGAAATCTGCGAGCAGAAAGCCACTAGCCAGCCGTGGAAACACTGACGATGCATCTGACCCACCAAATCTACCCACCAAACCACCATCTAAATCTTCAACTGTCGCCCGCAAAGTTGCGAAGGTAACTGCGAATGCAATGGAAGCTGAGCGTGAACCAATTATGGTACTTTTTGTGTCAACTTTCTTCTATGCTTAGTTAACCTTCTCTCCAAGGCATTTCTGCGAATGCGACCCAACGCAAATGAAGATGATGAAGGCTCGCCTTATCTTGCCCAATTAACCGACACCAGTGTTCGCATGACGGATCCGACCCAGGATCATCACAATCCATCTTCCCGATTTCGTTCATCAAGTGTAACGCCATCATCCACATATACTTTCTCTCGTGTTTTCCCTCCGAACACGACCCAAGGCGACTTTTTCACGAATACCACTCTTCCTCTGGTTCGAGACGTTCTCGAAGGGCAGAATGCATTGCTCTTCACCTACGGAGTTACCAACTCAGGAAAGACATATACGGTACAAGGAGACTCCAGCCGAGGAAGCGCAGGTATTCTGCCGAGGTCTCTCGATGTGATATTCAATAGTATCGAAGGGCTACACGGCAGTGGCAAGGTGTGAACTATGCTTTCCTCTGTGTACCTAGCGATTGATCCTCTAACTGCAGTATCGACCCATAAGACTATACGGTGTTGAATTAGCAGATGCCTCCGATTCTAACCCTCCTTCTCTCATCCCTGAACCGGCTGTGGCACAAGTTCTCGGCTCACAGATGAGCAACACTGCCTCTACAGCAGATATGGACGTTGACACGACTGCATTGAAACTTGACAGAAACTACGATTACACCATATGGCTCTCGTACGCCGAAGTGTACAATGAGAAAGTGTTTGACTTGCTTGCTTCTGTGCAAGACCAATCTTCGCGCCAAAAACCTTCTGCTATTCCCCGACCTGGGACCACATCCTCCCTGGTTCTTACTCGCAACGCGCTTCCCGTTAAATCTTCCCCATCCTCCGACAATACTGATTCTGAGATTGGTGGAAAATATATCTCTGGCCTACGTCAGTTTCGCGTTGAAACGGCAGGACAAGCAAAAGAGCTGCTCAGACTCGGTCAGCTTCATCGTCGAGTCTTTGGCACACTTGCAAACAAGGAAAGTAGTCGAAGCCATGGTATGGTGATGTTGAAGATCATGAGGTGCCACCGCGGAGAGAAAAATGTGAGCCCTCGAAATCATAGTCCTTTCCTTGCGTTCGTTAACATGAGTATTTCAGGATCCTACTGCTATCCAGATCTCACGTTTTACGCTCGTAGACCTAGCAGGCTCAGAGCGTACGAAGCACACTCATACCACCGGTGACCGACTCAAAGAGGCGGGGAACATCAACAATTCGCTCATGGTACTCGGCCAGTGTCTCCAGGTACTTCGCTCTAATCAGCGCAAGATCGCAATGAGTCTTTCTCAAGAAGGGGAAGGCAAAGCTGGTAGAATGGATACACGAGACGTCAAGCAGACTTTGACCATCGTTCCCTTCCGACACAGTAAGCTCACAGAAATCCTAATGGATTACTTTGCGGGAGATGGTCGGGTGGTAAGTTGATATCTTATATTCTTTTCTCATCCTAAATGATTTATGTTTTGGCAGGTTATGATTGTCAATGTCAACCCATACGATACGGGATACGACGAAAACTCACATGTCATGAAATTTGCTGCCCTTGCGCGAGAGGTTTATGTTAACCCAGCACCTGCGCCTGTTCAGCGTGCTCCTATAGCCGGGCCTGGCAAAACTTCAGGCAGGACGATCAAACAACTCGGGCCTTTGACTTTGAATGATCCAGACATCGCTCCAACTCCATTTACCCGCAAGGTTACTATTTCAATGGATGAGAAAAACAATAGCGGCCGAAAAGCTAGTGTGTTAGAAGTCCTCGAAGGTTTGCGCGTATCATACCCTCCTCATTGAATGAGTCACTGAATCATGCTCCGCAGTCCCTGAACCTGAGGATGAAACTAGCGAAGACGAGCAGGCGGATGATGTACCTATCAACCCACTTGTGGACGCTTTATTCGACGAGATCGAGTATCTTCGCTTACAGGTAAGCCAATTCCCAACTTCCTATGTGCTGTCTAAGAAGACTAAATTCATTGCAGTTATATGAATCGGAGATGAGATGTGCCTTGGTCGAGGCCGAGGTACGCGACGAGGTCATGAGAGAGATGGAGACACGAATGGCGGATATGGAGGATATGTACACTCGTCGTCTGGCAAAAGAGGTTTGACCGTGATCCGTTACTTATGAGATAGTTTGCTCATCCTAGAATATCCAGATCGAACAACACGATGCCAAGACCGATGCCAAACTCGATATGTTACAACGCACCGGATTTGGCAGTCCGTTGAAGAAAGCCCAGCCGCAGCGTTCTCGTATCGAATGGAGCGAAGATGAGGAAGAAGACGTGGAGCTCTCCCTTGTACGTGAGGATAGCGGCTCGAAGTAGTATATCGGACGCGGCTGAATTTCTTGTTGTTCCTCAATGTGTAGGTACAGGAAGATGAGGAGGAAGATCATTCATCAGAAAGCTCCTCAAGTGAAAAGAGCGATATTGACTCAGAGGTTTCTGGTGCTTCCCTTCCAACGAAGAAGAGTAAGACCTCCAAAAAAATTATCTCAGCAAAACAGACATCACAAAAAGCTCGCGAACCAAAGCTTCATGACCACTCGGATGATGATGATGAGACAGAAGAGGAGGAAGGAGAAAGTGAGGAAGGAGCAACTGCTTCTGGATCAGAAGGTGGAAACAACGACGACGACGAATGGGCGCCTTCCGTTCCGACCCGCCAGCCTCCACCGCGCGCGTCAAGTCCTTCACCTAAGCGTCAGGCTCCAAAACCAAAACAATCAGCGAGCCGAGACCGCATTTTTGCATTGAAAGAAAGTATGAAAGACATGGACCTCAACGACGACTGGGACAACGACGATTCCATGATTATCCCATCAAGGAAGTCTGGTCAAAGACAAGTCGGCGGAAGTGGTCCCCGAAAAGTTAAAAGGTAAATTTTCCATCCTCGATTCTGAGCAGCGCTGAAGGTCGTTACTAGACTGACCAGTACGACGCCGGTCATTCGAGAAGAGCAGATAGAGCAATTTTCTCTTGCAGTAGATAAACGGTCGGGTGGGAAGACAGTCCGTCGTTTATTAACTTAGAGTGGTTTCTGTTGTACATTCGTATCTCATAGATTTTTTTCTGATATAATCTGTTCACATTCAGGTCTAGTGCTGATCTATTTGTCCGTTATAGAGTCTGGACGCATTGCTTCGCACGAGAATCCGGTCACTCCTGCGGCTCTCGTTTTTATTTCACTGCTTTATTCTTTTCAGTTCAGTAGTCGCTCCCTTGCACGATAATCTGGTCACTCCTGCAACGCCTTTGCGCTTACATTTTCTTTGCAATTGATAAGGACTCTGAGATGTGCACTCATAGCTGACCAGTTTTGTGCATCTTAGCAAGTGTAGTACGAGAGTACACCTCCCCTGAAAAACGCAGATTTGGACGGTGAGCTCAGCCGTACATTCCGACGCGGGCTGTCCTGGAGAATCGATTTAGTTCACGAAAATAGTTGTTGGCTGTCTCATAGAGTCAAATACGTGAATATTTATCATTCACGAAGAAGATTTCGTTCGTGAATAAAGGAACTCACGCCTCGACACGCAGTCATCATAAGACACAGACTGATCTCAAGCTTCATATGTGAACCTTCAATGGCTCGGGAGGATTGTCCATCGTAATAATGCGCGAAAGTATTACATACCAAAGTAGATAAAATTCTTCAAATTCCCGGTGAGTCAACGACTAGCAATTAAACTATAAATCAGCGTTTTTCAGAAATGCTGATATCTCTGAGCGCTCCGCCATTTGTTCGAGCTCTTCGACTTCTTTCAACTCTTGTCGAACTGGACGCGTTGGTTTTGGAGCGAAGATCTCACTGATATGCCATTGAACATGGCAAAGCTCCTGAACCGGAAGGCCGCATTCGTGAAAAGAATAGTCACGATCTGTTTGCCAACAGGACAGGATGTCAGGCGCGGGTGAAGAAGACAGCGGATTTACTGGATCTTTTGATTCCAGCATTTGATACTTGATTTTTCTGTTTTTATCCTGGAAACAGAATCATTGAGTATTAGGTGCTCTGACCAAGAGACATGCCTTACCTTGCAATGGATAAAATAAACATCCTCTTCAGGCGTGGAATTAACTGTTTGTAGGTTGTCAAGAAATTCAATTTCAGTGATCGGCGAAGCTACATCGGAAATAGTTGGCGGAGAGAAACTCTTCAACATCGGCATTTCAGAGATCGGCGAGAGAGAACAGGAAGAGACAGAAGATTGAAAAGGAAACAGTAGCAGTGGTGCAGGTGGTGAGTGCTCTTGACGACGTGAGTTTGTGCTAGCCTAGTCATAGTCAGACATTGCCGTTATCGTAGAGCAATGTCACACTTACTCCGAGGAGGTTGTCAGTTATCGTTGGCGGGGACAAGCTCTTTAGGCTGAGAAAGCCAGAGAGTGGCGAAAGAGAGGGGGAAGAAGAAGTTTGACGGGGAAACAGTAGCAACAGTGGTAATGGTGAGTTTTCTGTGGCCTAAGATTGGTAGGTCATTGTTGTCATCATCATAGACCAATGTAACACTTACTATGAGGGGGTTGCCGCAAACACCATCAGCTGTACTTTGGTGAAGACAAAGGTCAAGTTGTGGCAGGGATGCCTCAAGATTTGTTCGAGAGATGATGGTTGGCGGGCCGAAACTCTTCAAGTGCGGGAATCCAGAGATTGGCGAGAGAGAGGTGGAAAATGCAGACAGTTGAAAGGGAGACAGTAGCAGCAGTGACACTGGTGACTGTAGACCTGTAGCCTACATACGGTTAGTCATTGCTCTCATCATCGTAGAGCAATCTTGTACTTACTGTACTCTGCGAGAGAGGTCGGTTGGAATGAGGCAAGAGCATTTAGAAATCGTGTCAAGGACTGAGCGAAGAGGGGTTTCAACAAGACTTGCTAGAACCCCAGTACAAACTTGTGTCTTTTTATGCCCCCCGAAGGATGTAACAGCATGAATGCTGTCTTCGATTCACAGCCATAGACTGAACATCTAGTCAGCTCATGAGATGATACTTAATCAAACACCAATCTGACCTCTGGTTGAGTGGACGAAATACGGGGTACTGTTTCTCGTATCATTCGTGTAAAATCGTTAACAATGTGGATGTATCGTGCTAGATTGCATCTGAAAAGGGTCCACACAATACCGCTCCTAATAGCAAAAGCCTGAACATAGTATTCGGTACCCTTCTTCAAACAGGTTGGTAAACCACTTTGTTCTTTTGCCCCACACATTTGTTGATCAAGTTCTTGACCGGCCTTTTCAGGGGACTTCATGTATCTTTGGACCTCTTGACAGCCTGTTGTAGATGAGTATCGTTTATTCGCCTTTGCGCAGAAGCGTATGGTAGCTAACACCTGCTGTTTCCTGCACATGGTCCTCTCGCTGTATTAGTTATCGTTCATTCCGAATCGTTCTCGTGCCTCCGCCCCTTGAAGCTTGAAGACTTGAATCAACATTATTTCACGCATCACAAACAAACGTTTCAGTGAAGAAGTGGCAGACATACATTTGCTGTATTATTTTCAAAAAGAACAATATTATCGTACACATTCAATGGAATTCGTCCTCCTTCTCCTAGTCGAGCAAAGAAGGTGTGCTTCGAGGCGCATCAGAATGTGTTGTAGACCTTGAGAGATTACTCATCAGCCCGGTGTCGACCCGTTATCAATTGATGATGATCATTAGCTGTTATCAGTACTTAGTGATGACAATGACTACAGATTGAAATCGAAAGAATCCTCTCCGTTGTATATTGAAAATACTCGAGATCATATCATACGTGTGGGGCCTGTCAAGAGGACTGCATAGAAATGAGCATGAAATGCCTATTAGCTGTGATTTGAACAGGTAATTAAATCATGAATCTCCAACTTTGTCTCTCCGTCTCTCATTTTCTTCCTGGATTTTAACCAAAGCCTCTGTAGCAGCTTCCCGTTCTTTCGTACCAATCCATTCAGCATCCTCCACACTCCACTCCTTTCCTTCAACCTCCGTCTTTGGTTTCTTTAACTTCCACCCCTTACGCTTTTTCAATAAACCAACATATCCTACTTCAGCGGTACTCCGCAGTACGATTAGCTGTTTTTTCTTCTGCTCTTCTGACATCGTACTCAGCAAGTGTGGCGTCAACCCTTTCCTCCAGCGTTTCCTTGTTGTACGGAGAATTTCACCGCGTCGTTCCCGTTCCCGCTCCTTCGTCTTGTTTGCGATTTTGTTTTGACGAGCACGGCGTACTTGCTCGAGAAGTTCTGGTGAAAATGGGCGAAGATTTCTTTCAGTAGTGGCCTTGACGCTAGAAAAGATGTTGTGGGAGGCTTCGACAAGCGGACTACCTGTAAACGTAGGTCTTAGCAAGATGTCCATGTCGTGTCAGTATGAGACCTACTCCAGTCTTGTCCTTCGAATACAGGCTCAAACTCTGCCCCCGTCCTTCTTGCCTCTCTTGTTATTGCTTGTTCCATGAACTGTTCTTTACGGACCATGTCCCTCATTCGAGTCAGCTCCTCCATCTTCATAAAGCGCCTGTCTCTTTGTTTCATTCTGCTAGCGATAATACGGCTGATTGCCATAGGTTGAGGCTTCATTCGCGGAAATGGTGGATGAAATGGTGTAGGATGTACGAAGCCTCCTGTTAATATTGGTCGGTTTCTCAGATGTTCTTGCCAGTCCTTGAGGATGATAACATCAGCTTAGAGACGAGAAATTGAGTTACAGTAACGTAGACATACTACTTCTTTTTGAACAAGCCGTGCCCAATGTTCTTTTTCCGCCTTGAGTCTTAGGAATCGGTCATACCGCTGCAGAAGAGCTTGAGTTTTGACATCTCCAGCTTCAGCACGTTTGAAGGTTTCGAGCCACTGCAGGATATTATGAGTATCATTGATGAGCCAAGGATCGAAACAACCTTGTATCCTTTCCGCAGCTCCTGGATTGTCCTCTCGGTCCCGGTACGATGTCGGTTATGCTTGAATAATGTGCAAACGCGGTTATATATCTACCCTTGTCCAATGTAAGCCAGGATGCGAGTGGTTGAATCTGAGGCCGAAACGCACATGTTCCGTTGGGGCTGCTCGTAAAAGACCTCTATAAAGTCCCCATAATGTCGGTATACGGTGAGCCGCTAGACGAAAAAAAGGGACTCGAGGTCTAACGCGTCTGAGAGGAGCAATAAGGCGCGCCAAGTTGTCCCGGAAATTCAGTGACTTTACAGATGGTGCATCGAGCATGAAGGTAAATTGATAGGCGCTTGTCTATCAAGAACAAGTAGATTACATATGAATCTAATTAAATGTAACAGAAAGATGAACGAGTAAGTCGTTCCTTTTACATATATCGATACAGGTATAATAGCAAGTCTGGGTATATACATGGGGAGAAATGAATACTATCAAAGTTTCATGATTGCTGTCAAGAAAGTCAGCCAAACACGAAGAAAAGACAGCAAGGAAATCCTACCAAGATTTCGATTCATCCGATCGTCAAGCGCTGTCGGGCAAGATCCAGCTCCTCTAGAAGTAATTCCAGCATGTCCTTATCAGCCGCCAAAACATCCAACTCAATTTCACATTGCTCTCGAACATTTCTCCACTCCCGTGCAGCCAGAGAAGCAGCACATATCGCGTGCGTTTTGCGGTTCTGCGACTCGATAGTAGACCGCAACGAAGCATCTGAATGCTGGCGCACGCTTTCCGTAGCCACACGCACAGCTTGTTCTTTCTCTACCTGCGCATATCGTAGTTGCTCTTCCAACGACGCCGTGTACGCATATTGCTCCCCTTCCGATCGTTCGCGAGATTCAAAACTGTTTTTCAGTTGCGTCTCGAGGATAAACACCTGTTGCGATAGCACTTCTGTTTCATGCGCCCGTGCTTGCTTGAGGTTGTGTATTTCTTCCTCTAGCTCCTGCAATCTCATCAGCCGTTCCTTAGCTGTGTTTTCTGCTGATGACAGTTGCAGTCGGAGAAGAGTAGCGATCGCGGTATCAACCGCGGGTCCCTCTGAATCTTTGTGTTGTCTTGAATTGTGTGAATGTGAATGACGAGGAACGGCAGGCGATGGAGTGACATTAGGCAGGAGGACTTGCGAAATCGAGCCATATCCACTAGGTGAGTTAAACGCGCTTAGAGCAGGGCTCGAAGGCAGATGTAAATTCACATCTAGTAGCATAGAATTGTTCCCATTACCTGTAGGCATTGGTGAAAGAGGCCCTGGCTGGAACGGTGCCGACATGTCAGAGAGCATGGTTCCTAACTCGTCGACGGGGATCGTCCGAGAAGCCTCTGAAGCTAGTTGTTCCCATGATAGAATAGACCCACCACGAAGGCTTCGGTCGCTTCCTGGTGAAGGATTTGGCCGCAAGAAGGAGGGACTATCTTGGTTTTTTGGTGGAGTCGAAGATGCCTCAGGTGGCTCAAAATGGATCGGAAGAAATGGCTTAGATGGAGTTACCGGTACAAGTCTCATACGAGTACGCATAGGCTGCAGCCTGGGCATGGCAGGCGTAGGTGCTCCTGGTGCTGCTACAGGAGCCAGCATATTCTCCACATCTTCTTCCTCGTCGTCGCTATCAGCCTCAGATATATGGGACATGTTTGCATTTTGTGCAGGTGGCGTTTCTGCCTTCGATCTCTGCCGTACATGGCGTACAAGAGGAGATTCAGGGAAAGCGGAGTGGGATGAGCCTTCTGAAGAATCAGAAATGTGATTATCCTGCACTTGGGTATAACGGGTATCCCGCGCACCTTTCCCTGGAGATGCTTTGGGTGTACGTGGTGAAAAGGATGAGGAAGATGAAGATGCTGAGGACGGTCTAGGGATAGTACTTGCAGCCTTAACGGCCTTGACTATTCGATTCGGAGATACTTTCCGGACCGAAGAAGGGGTGTCGGGTTTGGGAGTAGTAGATTTTGATTTAGGATTGGTCGAATTTACTTTCGGAGCTGCACGCTGAGGAAGCGGGCTGATAGGCCGTTTCTCCTTCCCAGCACGGCCCTGTGAAGAGGTATCGACAGCCATGTCAGCAGAAGACGCCTTGTCCTCGTCATCAGAGGTTGAGACGCGTTTCCTGGAGCCTGATAACCCAGGGGAACTGGGCTTCTTTCCGTTCTCGACAACTATAGATTTAGGCCTGTATTTGGGTAAATTAGAAGCAGATCCAGGACGAGGTCGAAGAACAGAAGACCGGGCTGGAACTGATGATTGAGGTGTAGCTCTAGCTGGAGCGACAGAGGGATCATCCGCAGAATTTCTGCTCGAAAGAGAAGCAGTGGCAAGCGAGCTTCTTCGGCGTGCGGTAATAGTCTTCGAATCCGGTGTTCGTGATCGTTTGGCAGGAGGTGGCGAGGGCCTGGCGTCAAGCGAGGCTCGTGGTTTAAGTCCACCGGCTTTACTCGAGTCTTTTCCAGTCTTCTTCGCTAACCTTTCAGGGTCATTTCTGTCCTTGTTCATGACATCTGCAAAGGCCTTGCCAACTGAGGCAAAGTTCAACGACTGTCGTATTGAACTTCGAGTCGCAGGCTTCGAGCGAGAGCCACTGGTACTGGACATCGCGAAAATCGTGGAGACAGTATGTTTGGTGGGAAAGAGGGCGGTATTAATGTTGCACTGTCTGTCTACGCGAAAAATCACCAGCGCAATGTCGCCAGAGACGTCGTATTGGTTCAAGTTGAAGTTGTTACACGGTCAAACCAATTTCACATAAATGAACTTGTGATCGAAACGGTGGTAAAGTATGACATAATCCAAGATCATCAAGAATTTTACAACTACCCCGTTTTTACCACATAAACCTACCCACGCCCTCTCTTGGAAGATACAGAAATACACCCATTGTCACCATGTTGATCACTGCGTACCATAGCCCTTCCAGCACCAGACCCCACGAGGGCACATTGACGATCTGGATTCGCATGAGGAGGTACGGGATCATAAAGTACCTTGGCTCGAGTAGCGGGGTTGGAAGAAGTACAGCTAGAGTCAATATGGGAAGAGCAATAGTTTGAAGCATGCTCTGCTCACTTCCTGATCGCTGCGAGATCAAAACAAACTCAACATCAGAATCAAACGGCAACGCACCGACACGCAGGAACCATGCTAATGCACAGACAAGGTAGGCAGGGACAAGAGCGTATGGAGCTAGCCAATGGAACATGTATATGCGATGCCAAACATAGAATGTATAGTGGCGGTTGTCTGCGAGCAGGAAAGGATGATGTATTCTGCGTATGTTGCATGAGCATTGCGGAAATTTTGAAGATGAAACCGCACGAACGTGTAGAGTTTTACAGTATATAACATCGCAGCAAGGACCGCCCCGGTAATGAATGCGCGACTTTGGCAACGAATAAGCGGACGAACACAAATTTGCCTACCAATGAAATACTTACAACTTGGAGCCCAGTGTACGAGCGTAAATTTTTTGTAGAAGAACGGGTATTCCACCAGCTCCACTAACGAGAACTGGCCAACCGAACGCAGTCGAGAATGCAAAAAAGTAGTACAATTGGGGCACATGCAAGACAGGGATGTGATTGGATTTGTCCCCTGAAAGTTTGCAACCTCATCAGGTCAATTCCATAGAAAAGAATGGGGATTCCAAACCGAGCACTATTCCTCCGTTCCAAATCACAAAAGAGGCGAATACACCCAAGACCGAGGCGTAAGGTACAAAAGCTGGTAATATATCTGGTAGCACATTGGGCAGAGACAGCAAAGACTTATACAGATCGACTAGGCAGATTCTTCGTTCAACGACGATCGAGCATGTTACACGGCAACACACCTGGTTTAGCTTGGTCTGCAAAGGGGTCATGTAGCTTGCTAAGTTGCTGCAAGCCTGGTCCAGGTCGACGGTATCGGAGATACATCAACTGGCTTGTGGCATACGCGTAAATTGTCCATATGACATTCGTTTGACGAAACGTGCAGCTCAAAAGGCCAAGCTAATGGACCTTGAACGTCATTTGAGCTTGCATGGACACAGTGACGTTGCAAGACATACCAAACCAGCTAACCAATGCCGGCCTTCGCTTGCGGCGACAATCGTCGCAACGACGAACACCAAGCTTGGTACTTCCGTATAATACAGGAAGCCGAAAAACCACGCGATAGGGAAGAAGCTGAGCACGATTGCATCCGTTGTCGGAGTCAGGAGTGAAGCAGGAGGTCGTATGCGCCGATAGAAACACGAAAGACGTGTGAGGACGATTGGAAGTGCGAGAAGCGTTAGCGCAGTTGTCAGGCGCAGCATTGGCAGAGAGCATTTGAACATGAAGACACGTTTGAATAATACGCTCATGATGTATCTGATTTCGAAAACATTATAATGGAACCTTTGGCTCGAAGTAAGAAGGGAATAGAACATACAATCCGGGAGGAGTGGTAATTTTAGGGTCCCAGGACGCATATTCTCCACGACAATATGCTTGAGCTTGCGGGACATGGAATGGCTCGTCCTGAAATGGGAAGTAAACTCAGCTTGATCCTTCCTACCAAACGCAGCGCGCCACGTACCATATACGGTTCCTCAACAATATTGTTCAACTCCTTCAGCACAGATATGCATATGCCGCAGTAGACAATGTAAGAGACCGACATCTGTCGTGTAAAAGCGCCAAATCTCTGTTAATCGCTGTGAGTTCTCTATAGTTAGCGGAGTTCAGAGCGTTCAACCGTGCAAGCGCTCGAATTACTGCTTGCCGAAATAACGCTGAAGGCGCCTATACGTCGCGGCCGCCGATTTTGGGTTTGCTGAAATACTGATCCACAAATGATTTAGATTCATAAATACTATTCAGAAACACAATATAACAGGGAAAAAGAGGAACCTTGACAGCATCTAGCAGTCAAGGTTATATTTCTATAGAGACTTCTAATAAATAGGTCTACTAACAGTTCAACCAACTGGTTGAAAGCTCCGAGATCCATCTACCATGCATCTTTGGCGAAAATGAGAGCTGCTGGAAGCGATGTAGGAGCTTCAGTGACACTAGGAAAATAGTTAATAAGTTTCTGCAGTATGAAATTTACTGAGATTTACGCAGTCTCGGCCTCCCATTGATCCTTTGCGAAAATAGCACTTATGAGTGGCACTGTCCAGGCGGAGGCAGCAATTGAGTGATACAACTTGTCGCTAATTCAAGGAAACTAACCATCTCTTTTTCTGGAAGGACGTAAGTAATGGTAGAGAGCAAACTTCGAAATAAGCATACACGTTGCCAAATTCCCAAGCTTCCTTCGCGAAGATAAGTGGAGTGGGTTGAACCGCTGCAGCCCTAGTAGCGATGCTCGCGGCTGGAGTTCTAAGGTGCATCAAACAAGCTGCTTAAGCACAATATGAAATTTCGAGAAAATGAATAAGAAACATACTCAACCTCCCAAGCATTTTCTGCAAAAATAATTGAGGTTGGAGTCGTTGTGGATGCAGCAGCAACGTCAAGACTAGTGGACCGATTAGCATCGCGTTTCTTATCCTTAGTACTCAAGTCAGACTGATATTTACCGCGAGGTCTCAGGTTCCCATTGACTTTTCGCGAATATTGGGGCAGCACCAGTGTCTATGACAAGCATACAGTGAGCCACACAGCAATAGAAGCTGGTAAATCAGAAAGAAGGACCTTGGCGTTTCCTAAGTGTAGCAAGATACATTGAACATAGAGACCTTCAATGATCTTGAATGTTCACTTACTCGACGTCCCAGGCGACCTTGGCAAAGATCATTGGGGTTGGAAGGGATGATATGGTCATCGTTTGAGTGGTATATGCCTCTGTGGTGTCGCTGACTAGATTCCAGATGATTAGGTTATAGTCATTGAGCAGGAGCTTTAAATGCTACCTTCAGCGTTCTTGAACGGCAAAGCTAAAGCACTGTATGCAAATGCAAGAAATATGAAAGCGGCGAACTGCATTGTGTTGGACAAAGTTGAGAGACTGGAGGAAGGATGTATAATCGGCTGAGACGATGAAGTTTTCAGGTCTAATTCCAGATCTTTATACCTATCCGAACTTCGTAAAATGAATTTTTGGAACGGTCGGAGAGCCTCAGGCTTTGGCTCCGTCTAGACATATCGTTTCCGATAATCTATCTCAGGCGATGCACTTCAGCAACACCCTTACGGATGACTTCAATGTACCAGAACTAAACGGATTTGACTCATAGGAAATGGCAGAACTTTGTTGAGATCGTTTAAAGTCACTGCTGGAGCCCTGTAGAGTGGGGGTCGAATCTGAGATGAGTTTCCAGTTCGACGGAGCTCAAAAATGTGCGGCGGACGGGTAATGACATTTCTTCACTCTGATTCAGTTTGAAGGAGTAAGGACTTCTACGGTCAAGTCACGGTTGCCTGTTTTCTGTCCATGACAGACTTAAACGCACCCGGAAAGCTGCGAGACAGCGCATGTTGCATAGTACGAGCATGCAGTACAGGTCTGGGAGATTCATGATTGCATGTGTTTTGACCACCAAGAAGTAGCAGTGTAGTTTACTCTCTAAGTAGTGTGCCTTCTAGACTGAGTACGATGAGCATGCCGAATATGCCGAACCAGTAACCGACATTTCGGATTCCCGCGCTTGCTCACCTCAAACTTCTATCTCATGCAAGAGACTTCAAAATTCACATCAATGTAGAATTCTAACACTCTATACGGCCACTCTACGACTCCCTACGAACTTGGCGATGCTTGCACTGTATCCAACTAGCAAGCAAATTCAAATTCATGTTTGAGACGAAACGGTTGCTGCAAAATAAAGGTCCCACTGTATGCATGGTTGTCTGTTTAGGGAAATGACAGTACGCTAAACGTTCGGGAATTTTGCCTTGCTATGTATGTGGTAATGTTTCGCCTTTCATACTCATAATCACGGAATCATCATGGACAATCGCTGTCTATCATGTTCACAGATGTCAATAAAACAGGTTGCGTTCCGGTCGATATTCAAAGAATTTGTGATGAACGTCGCAAAACAAACGTCTACCTTCGGCCGCCGATGCACTCACCGATGAATCATTGGAACCCCTTCACGTCTCAGACGAGTCCCTTGTACCCCTCATACTTTCTCTGGCAAGCTCTAACATTTGTGTCACTCTGTAGACAATTACTGATCTCTAAAATAAGACTAGATGCTCAGATCCAATGCAATGTTCAATGTCATCAACCGGACGTTAACTCCGTGAACAACACTGATTACCCTTAATAAGCATATCCCCAAGGACGCCTAAATACGCGGATGTAGCCTGCGGCAAATAACCAGTCCACCTCGCAATGCGTTCCAACAACTCTATCGTCTATCTTCCTCTCAATGGGAATGACTCTGAAGACATCATCGTCACCAAAACTCGCCACGCAGGTTTGCTCTGCAGGTTGCTTGCACCATGTCTTCTGGTAATATCTGTGTCTCTGAATGTCGTCTTCATGACCTCGAAATTCTTGGGACTCGAAGCTCCCACCTCTCAGGCCCTTTACTGTAAGGAATGATCTTCTGTCGTGCTGTACCTACTTACCAGACTCCCAAAGCGCCCGCCCAAAATGTTGTCGAGTACAAGACGGTCAAATTCCACAGCGGGTTTGGAGCCGATCTACCAATATATGACCGCCCGCCGTCACCGGAAGTCGACGCTGCATGGGATGGTCTTTATGAATGCAAGTTTGCATTTGTGCCAATTATAACTCAACTTACCGACGCGTTTGAGTAGTTGCGCTCACTAAAGTACCACGGAATGAGGCCATTCTCATGCCAAATAGAACCTATCCTATTCTTGGAGAGGAGGATCATTATATGATCGCCTTGGATGTTTTTCACCAATTGCATTGCTTGGTGAGTCTGAGTAAGGTTCCATCGATGCTATTTCTTAGTTTCTCATATTATAGAATGAAATGCGGAAAGCAATGTATCCGGAATACTACCCCATAACCGGAGAGGGTATTCACACCCCTCATATGCAGCATTGTATTTCGAGCTTGCGACAGTCTATCACCTGTTCCGCCGATATTACCCCCATCGTTTGGCAGTGGTCAAACAAATCCCAAGCCGCCAAGGAACGAAGTGACGTTGTTCATACTTGTCGAAATTTCGAGAAAATCAAAGACTGGGCTGAAGACCGCTTTGTACCTCGTCAACAAAATATGTCTATCTTCATTGGCGACGATTTGGATATCCCCACTATCTGGTGAATGCACCAGCTCATCGTCTGTTCTTTTACAACAACTTGACACCGGAAGACTGGTGTATGTTTATAAGATTTTTTCTTTACGTTTGTAGCACCAATACTAGATTATCAACATCCTTCGAGCGCATTTCTTCTCGCAGTTCGCCTGGCATATGTTTGAGTACTTCTGGCGCAGGAAGAAACTTCGGATCGGAAACAGCGGAAAAATCCCATCTCATTTCGGGGACTGGAGGCAATCGTCGAAATGACGTGGTGAAGGTATTTCACTAAACTCAAGGAAGAAAACAGAAGAACTTGATATTTCATTATGCGGCAAGGCTTTTGGTCATTTTGGATACACGAACCTGAGGCTCTTCAGAGCGTCAAGGTTGACCTACTATATCATGGTCGTAATGCGAGGCACCAGAGAAGCGCAAGATATCACGATTAGCATGATCTGAACCAAGGTACAGTGCCTGCGTTTTCATCGATCAGAGGTAGTGGCAGATGTGAATCTCCTCTATTGTGCTTCGATGTGGCAGAGTGAGCTAGCAGTCATGTTATGGCTCTCTCCTATCTGGTTCTACAAATCGGCCACTCGTAGCGACCGAAAGTGGGACGTAGGCGCGCATCTGCTCGTTATCGGGAAATTTAAGGAATATCTATCGAAGTACATAATCTTGAGCGGCCGAAGGGAAAATATGTTTTCGTGGACCTCGCTCCTTTCTGGCCATTGATTCACACCGCCTCGTACATGATCCCACATCAACTTGTTGATCTGCAACTATTGACACAAATCATGAAATGCCAAACTATCTATCACCCCTGTCACTCGTTGCCGGACTCCCAGCATCTTTTCAGTATACACGACTCGGAGCTTTCAGGATTTAGATTAGGAAGCCAAGCTACGCCAGGTCGATTGACTGATGACAATGTAAAAAGCAGGTCTTTGTCATTTTCCTTCCAAAAATCCGTACTTTGACCCACAGCAATGTCATCCTCTGGCAATCTTGACACCCCAAGCGAGCTCACTTTTGAGCGGTCTCTCTACGTCGGAGGACAGATTACTGCCATATTATATGGTGGGTTCCAGCCCCGAGTTCTTGCGCGCCAGGTTCAAAGTTAATTGACATTATCAAATGCAGGCATACAGCTAGTGCTGTATTTTTTGTCTAATCGTCTGCTTCTTCATTCCACCAGGAAAGGAAAAGACGCCTATTTCTATGCTATTTATGGCACCGTTCTTCTTCTGTTATGGACAGTTGCATTAGCTTGCAACGCAATCTTTGGGCAATACGCGTGGATTGACCATCGTGACTTAGAAGGCGGGCCCGCGGCATATATCGGAGAAAACATTTCAGCTGCCTATAATACTCTGGGGACTACTGCAGGAGTGATGATGAACTTTTTGAGTGATGCATTACTAGTAAGCAAGTCTTTTGACTCTTTCTGCTAATCTCTGATGTCTGTGTGCAGATCTATCGTTGTTATCTTTTGTGGAGTTCCTGGAGAATCGTTGTGTTTCCCATTCTCATCTACTTTGGTGGTCTTTGTGCGCGTTTTCCTACTTTGTATTCTGCAGACGCTAACGGCCAAATAGCCATGTCTATTCTCCTCATTTACGAAAGCGCTCAACCTGGGGCCAATTTCTTCGTTGGGCATGCGGTTGACTTTGGGATACCTTACATGTCCCTTACGATCAGTCTCAATATCATTGTCACTGCACTCATTTGTGCACGCCTACTTTACCTCAAAAATGAGGTGAACAAAATCCTAGGGCCTGCCCATGCTGAGATGTACACAAGCATCGTCGCTATCATGGTCGAGTCCGCAGCGTTGTTCACTGTTCTAGGGATCGTGTATGTGGTTGTCTATGCGCGTAAAAGTCAAACCTCTATTGCGCTCGTACAAGTATGGGGAGATTTCTGCGTATGTGTAGCGTTGTTTTTTCTTGACTTACCTAGTACTCATCCAGTTTCATTAGGCGATATCACCTCAGCTAATTATTCTTCGCATAGCTATGGGTCATGGGTGGACCAAAGAAACTGTCGGACGGCTTACTACCCCAACGTTTACGTTCAGCTCTCATTTGGACACCGAAAAAGAACTTCCATCTCTTACGTCTACTGGTTTGCCTTTCTCCGATCAATATAGCAACGAAAACACAGTCTAGAAAATATATCGGACTGCATAAAGCAAACTGTACAATATCTTTACACTGATAATAAGACCTCGTTAAATACGTCTCGATTAAACACTGAGGTCAAGTCCTTCTAATGCAGGGATCGGCCGCTCCGCTTGTGGGGTGATACGGGCACCGTGACGACGTTCTTTGGATTCACCATAGTCAACAATCGCAGACTGTGAACGATCAGGAGGGACAGAAGATGACAAGAAACATGTGACATACGTGAGCAGTTACCCGGTTATCCCAGAGGACGACTGTGTTCGGAGTCCAGTGAACTCTTGCTTGAACATCCCCGCCCTTATCAATGTGGTCGTACAAGAATTTTAGAAGCGTCTCTGAATACCGATTAGGGATAAAAGTTAGTAAGGCGTCAAAAGGTAAAATCAAGTTACATTACCTGATTCTTCTCGTTTCAAGCCGAGGATTCGACGAGTAAACTGCCTGTTGACATACAAGGCTTCTTCACCGGTGACGGGATGCTTTCTGATAAGAGGATGAACATGTTCCACAGGGTCTCGACGAACGATCCCCCCTCGCTTGCCGGATCGCGAGAAATTTGCTTGCTCTATCCCAGAATGAACGGCTTTCAGGGTTTTGAGAAAAGCCACAAACTGAGGGGAAAGCTTCTTCAAAGTGGAAACTTGCGATGTGAACAATGTATCACCGCCAGTTGACGGTTGTGAAAGTAGAAAGAAGGTTGTTAATCCAGGGGGCTGAAGCTCATACGACACGTCCGAATGCCAAACTGTGGAGGTGATGCTGTCTTCAATCTCAAAGTTGAAGCTAGAGTTGGCATCTCTATAAACAAGGTGAACTTCGGGATAGCCCTGAGGATGACCAGAGGTCGGATGGATGTGTAGGCTAGGTTAGAAAGAGGCAGGGTTTAATTAGCCCGCTGAAGCCAAGTTGGAATGTAAGAAGAAGTTACCGGCCAAAGTGAGATCCCCATTCTCGGTAGAAATCAGGGCCAGCATCAATGAACTCCTGCTGGTCTCTGAAGACAACAAGACCGCGACGAGCGACCTGAGTCAAAATATGTATCCGTGACAAACAAGCGATGCATTTCAGTTTTCAACCCACCTCTAGTGCAAGTTGATCACGCGCGTCTGAGTCTAGTGCGCGGAGGTTAACACCACGAACTTCGGTACCTAGGTTCGGCGTGAGTTCGATAATACTTGCAGCACTATCCAGGAAAGAACGAGGGTTGAGGTGGTTCAAAGCACGATGCCCTGGATCGCTATGCTCGAATGGGGTCAACGGAGGATAATGGTCTTGCGAAAATACGGGAAGAAGATGAGAGTAGCGGTATTCTTCCTTCTCATGCTTCCCGTCCGCAGATGCCTGAAGCTTCAAAGCAGCTGGAGCAGGTTCAGATTGTGTCTGAACAATGGTGGAAGACATTTCGTTCAGGGGGGGTCCCGAGAGAGAGATCACCTCCAAGTTTATAAGCAGAAAATTTGGAAGAGAATCGTCATACTATCGCAATTATTTGAAGGTCATCCCACTCATCCAGCGTTGGTCGTGCGAGCAAAGAACTCCATACATACTTAAGAGTGAAGCAATTCATGAGAGAAATGGCGATACTGCCGGTAAATTATAAACGGCAAGATTAGATTAGATATATGGATATTCGCACGGTAATCTTGCTCCCAAATTAGGAGTTGATCAATGGTCCGAACTTCCGCCCTCTATTGTTCTTTTGTACTTTGACATTGGTGTTAAATGCCGTACCTGGACAACCTATTTGCGAAAATGTAGCCTGCTCGTCGCTTCTTGGATTAACAAAACCTCTGCAGAAATACTCTAGCGCAAAAGCTGAACTGTTGCTGAGTAGAACTAACAATGAAGCTAGTCAGGGTTTACGCCGAGAGCGTTTTGGTTCCTTAACTCCTGCCCTTATTGTCTACCAGATATATTGATTGCACCATAAGGTAATTTGGGATCACTGCTTTTTGTTTTATAGGGTGGACCACTTCTATTGTCTAATTGTTTTTTGCAGCCTTCTCGGTTTCCTTTTTGGGCCTGGAAGCACTTGAAGTCAGATTGGACACTTTCCCGCCAGGTGTGGATCCGTAAGCGAGGTCCTTCAAATAGGACGTGGACGATGGTCAAGTTCCTCCAATTGTTTTCACTTTGCGGCCAAGTTGCCCCATCTTTTCGTGTGCCCTTTTCGCAATTTCTCCAATCGCTTTTGCCATGGAGGATACCAAAGCTTACAACTCTTCGTCTGAGGAAGTCTTATCCTTCCCTGGAACAACTTTTCGTGCACGACGCGCTCCCGATGTACCAGTTGATGTCGACGTCGATGCCGAATTCGTCAAGGAACACTTGAACGATCCCTACATGGATTTATCCAGACCCTACAAATCGACGGAATCCATGGAACTGTCCGATAAGAAGGTTCAACAAATGCAATACGCCCCTTCGGAAATGGATGCAGAGTCCAACTTCGACACATCTGATCGCTACTCGACCTCCCGTGCTGACTCGAGGAACTCTACCGCAATCGAATTCGACGAGTGTGTAACAATTTACTTTTGCTGTTATCAATATCTTATCCCGTTGTAGTGAATCTCCTTATCCCGAAGTTCGTGCAGCAGTGTCCAGTACTGACGACCCAGAAATGCTCGTCAACACCTTTCGCATGTGGTTTTTGGGCATCGTCTTCGCTATCCTTGTCTCCGGCATCAATCAGTTTTTCAGTGCTCGTTGTAGGTATCCTTCTCCATCGCATTAACTTCGTTGGTCTCATGCTCGTCTTCTACTAGACCCCTCGGTTTATATCAGTGGTATCGTTGTTCAATTGATCGTTTTGCCCTGCGGGAAACTACTTGAACGCATTCTGCCCACATACCGCTACAATTTGTTTGGCTTCCGCTGGTCTTTGAACCCTGGCCCTTTCACCATCAAGGAGCACGTTTGCATCACTATCATGGCTAATGTGGTAGTGGGTGGTGCTTATGCAACCGACATCATCGCGACCCAGAAGATCTTTTACAACCAAGCTATTCCTTACGGATACCAAATCCTTCTCTGCCTTGGTTCCCAGGTTCTGGGTTTCTCCCTCGGAGGTCTTCTTAGACAGTTCGTTGTTTGGCCGTCGAGTATGATCTGGCCCGGCGCCCTGGTCAACTCTGCGCTTTTCAACACTTTGCACAAGAACTACGGAAAACGCGATCGTGGACACATGACTCGCGAACGCTTCTTCCTCATCGCCTTCCTCGGCAGCTTTGCCTACTATTGGCTCCCGGGTTATCTGTTTACTGCACTCAGCGTCTTCAACTGGGTATGCTGGATTGCCCCGAACAACATTCCTGTGAACGCCCTCTTTGGAACTAACACCGGCCTCGGAATGGGAATCTTCACATTCGACTGGTCCATGATCGCGTACATTGGTAGCCCGCTAGTTACTCCCGTATGTTTTCCCTTCATTCTATCTTTTGACTTCTCGCTCAATGACGGTTTAGTGGTGGTCCGAGTTGAACACGATTGTTTCCCTCGTCATCCAATTCTTCATCTTGGTTCCCATCCTGTATTGTGAGTGTCTTTCACCGCTCGTTCCTTCAAATTCTCATTCCGACCCATCTCAGTCACCAATGCCTTTAACACTGCTTACCTCCCAATCTCCGCTCCCATCGCTTTCGACCGTACCGGTGCAGAGTACGATGTCAGCCAAGTGGTTACCAACGGCCAATTCGATAACGCGAAATACCTTTCCTACTCCCCAGTCTTCATCCCGGCTACACTTTGCATTGCATATGCTAGCTCTTTCGCCGCTTTTTCAGCAGTTTTCGTGCACACTTTCCGTACGTTGTTGTCTTTCCCAGCTTGGTTTTTTACTCATCCCCTCTCCAGTATGGTTCCGTCGCGACATTGCTCGTCGCTTCCGTTCTACCCTCAAGGATGAACGGGACGTGCACTCTCGTCTTATGCAAGTCTACAAGGAGGTTCCTTGGTATTGGTACACCATCCTCGGTGTCGTTGCCATGATCTTCTTCCTCATATCCGTCCATATCGTGCCTACAGGCTTCCCGATCTGGGCAGCCGTCTTCGCCTTCTGCATCTCTTCTATCCTCTCCCTCCCGATGTCGATGCTTCAAGCCATCACCAATCAACAAGTTGGGAATATTCAAGTGTTTTATGAGCTCATCGGCGGCTACATCCTGCCTGAGCGTCCGGTTGCCGTTGTCATCTTCAAAGGGCTTACCTACATCACGACGAGCCAAGCCATCGCCTTCTCCGGGGACATGAAGCTCGGTCATTACATGAAAGTCCCTCCTCGTCTCATGTTCACCGTTCAGACCGTCGCGGTTATCGTCGCTTGCTTCACTGCCACCCTCGTGCAAAACTGGATGTTCGCCAACATTGAAGATTACTGCTCCCCTGACCAGAAAGACGGGTTCACTTGCCCGTCCACGAACACTTTCGCCACTTCTTCCCTCATTTGGGGTGGTGTTGGCCCAGCTCGCATGTTCAATATCGGTCGACCTTACAACCCCCTCTTCTACTTCTACCTTATCGGCGCCATCCTCCCCATTCCCTTCTATATGCTCGCCCGCCGTTTCCCTCTCTCTTTCTGGAGGTATATCAACATTCCCGTCTTCTTTGGAGGCGTCGGAGCCCTTCCTCCTGCCTCTGGCATCAATTACACCTCCTGGGCAGCCGTTGGATTTATTTTCAACTACTGCATGCGCCGTTTCCACTTCAGATGGTGGATGCGCTACAATTACATCCTCTCGGCCGCTCTTGATGGAGGTGTTGCCATATCTCTCATTGTCATCTTCTTCGCCGTGCAACTACCTCATGGTGGCATTACGCTGAATTGGTGGGGCAACACTGTGTGGACCAACACTGCCGACGCCATGGGTCTTCCCTTCAAGCTGCCCGATGGACCGAACGGTACCTTTGGTCCTTCGAGTTGGGTATAAACCACTTCTCATCTCACTCAGCGATCTCTGGTAGATGTTTCGATGACAATTACGCATTTAGGCTTCAGCATTGTATTTTTATTGATATATCTCTTCGCCTCGTCACTCTTTTAACACAACTTCGGGCTATTTGTTTCAATACGCTTTCTCCCTCCTTTCTGCATTCATGACTAGCATTATGTTCACTTTGTGTTGTTGTATTTCCCTTTCATGGCTTTTTCGTAGTAGTACGACATTTGAACGCCCATGTACCCAAAAAATGAAACTGCGATTGCACTTAAATCTTCGCACCCTTCGAATTGATTTCTTTTAAATATTCGCCTGCACTTTTGGGCCTCACTGAGATGTTGAAGTCTTTGTTGGCCTTGAGCCTGTGTAAATCTCCAATTAACCGGACAGAGTCAGCTTTGAGTTCGTCGGAATGCAGCATGATGTGCCAAGGAAGCAGTACATTCACACTAAGCCGTACATACATACGAAAGTCAAAGATAGATATAATCTTAAGCAGGCAAGCCCCATATCCTGACTTCTCTTCCCGTAACACCCCATAATTCCTTGCCCATATCGCCAAACACGAAGTCGCTCATCTCACCGCCTTCCTCAAACCTAGCTAGCTCTTCCCAGCTCTTGTACATGAACAACCTGCCTCCTGAGGCACCTGCGACACCGAGAAACTGCGCACTAACATCATAGACGACTTTGTTGATTTGGAAGTCGTCACCAAGTTCGATTTTGGTGGAGGCTATCTGTTTGCGGAGGTCCCAGACGGCCACCGTTGAATGAGAGCTGGGTGCCGCAAGGTGGTACCCGTTCTCGGAGAAGGATAAGGTATGAATGTTGAAAGGAACAGCATCAGGAGGAGCAAGAGATGCGGCGATAGCACCGATCCGAACATCATATATCTGTATCGTCGACATGGATGTTCCAAGTGCAAGGAGAGTGCCGTCCGGATGAAAGGAGAGAGACGTGAAAGGCTCATCCGAGGGCACAGATCGGTGGATTTGTTGAAAGGTCGTCAAATCATGCACGCTGTAAGTTTTGTCCATGGAAGAGAGCGCAAGAAGGGTCGATGTGGGATGGACCGCGAGTCCGGTAACATCGCCTTTGTGGTTGCGGATGGTCAATTTAGGAATGTACTCGTTCGATGCTTCGTCGTGTGCCCAAACTTTCGCTATTTTATCTGCACCGGCAGAAAGCAATAGAGTAGGTTCGCCCTCCTTCTGGCGAAACGCGACCTGATTGACCTTTTTAGTGTGACCCTTAAGAGAAGCAAGGACTTTGTCTGTGCTGCGGTCGTACAGTTGGACGATCTTGTCGTTTCCACCAGTCAGGAAATGGTTTGGATTGATACGCGAAACAGCAAGAGAGGTGATACCAGCAGGCGAAGCAGAATGCAATGAAGGTATTGTGTGTTTTGCGGTGTAAGTTTTTAGCTCTGAAGCAGTAGCGTATCCCTCTGGAGTTTTTCGCTTTTTACGAGCGGCAGACAAAGTTAGGTGGTTTTCGTCAATTCGGGCAACGATTTCCTGAGGAAGACCTTCGGTGGTTGTGTCTTCCTCCATTTCAACATCTTCAGATGCAGATGCAGAAGGAGTAATACCCATTGTAGCTTGTACATTTGCAAGAGCTCTATCAGAGGATATTAGAAATGACGAAAGAGATTTAGAAACTTTTGAAAACTTTTCGACTCACTCTCGAGCAGCATCTCTCTCTCGAATTAACCTAGCGACAACGCGACTTGCTGCATCTTGAGCATAAAGAGCGTAGCTGAGCTCCTGCCTTGTCGAGTTGTACTGTTGCTTGAGCGCAAAAGACTCGAGAACTAATGCATCATATTCGTTTTGCAAAGTTTGAAGAAGTGCCGGAATAGATGTAAGGTTCGGTGGACGGGGCGCAACCGTCTCTGGGGCTAGGCAGAAAGACTCAAAATACGCTAATGACAGACTAGAAAGTCAAAACTTACAGGCTTTGATGTCAATCAAGTCCGACTCCTCAAGCTTATCCCCTGTTGTTGGGTCGGTTCCGTTCTCGTTGATGTATTTGACAATCAGGCGACGTTCGTAGACCTTGTTTGATTTTGTAGAAACGACTGGCTCCTGTGGAGGCTCTCCAGAAATGGCACAGAAGAACATTTTTGAGGGCAAGTTGACAAGTCCAAGGTCAACCTCGAATTGTTTATCTGTTGTTTGCGTATTTTCTACTTTTGGACTTGTTACCTCTCCATGTCTGAAAAACAACAGCGTCTGGTGCTCTCAATTATCGAATTCTTGAATCAATCCATTGCGGATGGCACTGTAAAGACTGACGATAAAGAAAGTCTCGAGGTAGCTGGTCAGTTCTGGTTTTGATTCACGTAGATCTACTAGTTTAATCTCTCATGATATCAACTTTGCAGTGCAATGCATAGGTGAAGCTTTCGGCGTCGACCCATCCGATGACGAGCAATTTGTACGTCTCAGTGTCAAGCCAGCGACGCTTCAGAGTATATTCGATGTCTACCTCAAGACGAAAGAAAAAGTCGATGGCGGCTCACGGTCTCAACCTTCTTCTTCTTTACCCCAAGGTCCTTCCGCAGAGGACAAGGCTAAGGCAGAAAAACTCAAACAAAGCGGAAACTCTTTGATGTCTGCCAAAAAGTACGATGAGGCGATAGAAGCTTATTCTCAGGCCATATCTCTAAATTCCGGCAATCCCATCTACTACTCTAATCGTGCAGCCGCATATTCGAGCAAGGGGGACCATTTATCAGCAGTAGGAGATGCAGAACTTGCTCTCGCTGCTGATCCCAAGTTCGTGAAAGCATATCATCGACTTGGGTTCGTCTGATTCACTACTTTTTTTTTTTTCAAATGTTCCAAGCTAACAACAAGATGCTAGTCATGCTCAGTACTGTCTTTCTGACTACAAAGCTTCAGCTGATGCTTTTGAACGTGGTCTCAAACTGGACCCATCAAATGCAGGACTCAAGTCGGGACTGCAGAATGCCAAATCCAGGATAACCGATGACGATGACGATGGCCCTCCACCGCTGATCCCAGATGATGCTCCTGTTTCCACTAGTACAGGTAGTACAGCTAGTGGACTTCCAGATATGGGCGGCATGGCTGATATGCTTCGAGGAATGGGCGGTGGAGGTGGGGGAATGCCTGACTTGGCAAGCCTAATGAACAACCCTCAAATGATGGCAATGGCGCAGCAGATGATGTCTAACGGAGGACTGACGAACCTCATGCAAAACCCCGCTGTTTCAGACATGGTACAGTAATTTCATTCATATGTGCCAAGATAATACTCAGTTCGCCCTCCTAGATGAGTCGGATGCAGTCAGGAGATATGCCTTCCATGGAGGAGTTAATGTCCAACCCAGCACTTCGCAACATGTACGTTATACTTGCCATCTCCAAGTTACATTTCATTATACCAGTTCTCATTTTCATTTCTCCATCACAGCGCAAGTCAATTTGGAGCCGGTCGTTGAATCACAGCCTGGATAGATGTTCACATTTATGTTCTCAGACTATTCGTTATTTACAAGGGCTGCATGAGTAGTATATATATAATCCAAAGAATGCGATATCATATCACAATTCCCAAGTTTCCTGGCGCAGCTCAAGGACACTGCGTAAGAGGGTGGACAGCACTTTGAATAAGATCCTTCTTTCGCATCTTCCTCGTTCTTGATGGCAAATCTCGAGCGAGAGCTGGAGGTACATTATCAAGTTGCATTGGTATTGTCTTGGGATGTCCCTAAGTTCCTTGATGTTTAGAAAAGTAAAGAAGATACTCAGTCCAATCAGTTACTGACATGTCTCTTGTGATATCGAAGACCACTGCCATTCTTGTAACTTTTGAAGCAATTCGGCCGATCACATACATAACGCTTCGAGTCGTGGTCAGGAGAATCGGAGTCCACTCCTCCTTCTGCAGAGTCTGTTTGCAAGGTGGATTTCCCCTGAGAAGAGAAAGTTTTTGACAGGGCTTGCTGAAAATGAGCAGAGGAGCTGCAAAATTGTCGATCAGAATAACATGTCAATGATAACGGTTTCTCAAAAGCGAAAATTTACAGTTGCAAGTGATATTGAAGACCATTTAAACTCTTAAATCGGATGGTGAGAATAGTGGCCAATCGCATTCGTCGATAATTTTCACGAACCTTCCAGAATTTGTTGCACCCTGGGAGCGCACAACGATAGGGTCTTTCATCTTCAGTTTCCTTGTGAATCTTGGAGTGCTCGAATAGTTCTCTTGCTGTTGGAAAACAAGATGCGCTAGTCGAAGCATCAACAGGCCAGCACTCCACATGACCACATGCATAAGGACGTAAAGATCCGCTATTTATAGTTAGAAGACAGTATCGCTCATAAAATGAGACCACACACTCAGAAAAGGGTAACAATGAAGAAAGGCGAGTAGGCTGATTATGCTTTCTAATGCTCGTGGATTCTTTAGATCCTATGACGATTGACGCGAACAGCAACGACTGCAAAGGCGGAGGCTCAGAGGGGAGCTCTGTAGATGCAGATATACCAGGACTTGACGTTGACGAAGAGGCTCCACTTTGACCCAAAGGGCTGGATGGATATGAAAGTTCAGGAGACCCAGAGCTGCAGGGGCTCTCGTTGAAGAGAGGGTGTTGATTGTGAGGATCGGGTAACATTTCCAGTTGTGGCAATTTATTGCTTGTATCAATAGCAGGTAGATATTCTGCAATTTGACATGGTTCTGCTGGGCAAACCCCATTGTGAATGGGAACAAGACCATAAGCATTATCATGAGAATAGTAAGTCGATAGAATATTTCTGTCCAATGTGAAATGACTGAGATCGGAGAAGTTATCCAGCAACATCGAATCATTGAAATCTTGAGCGAAGGAGAAGGAAGAGGGTGTCGCAGATGTTCCAGGAGTAAAGTCGTATGGTACATTCATAAACATGGGCTCAGAATGAGGAGAGTGGCGCGAGATAGGAGGTCGTTCCTCAAGAGCGGTACTTAATGACGAAGAAGAGTAATGAAACGGTGGAAGTGCTCGCAGTACTTCTGGAGTCGGCTCCTGAAATGTGGTAGGAACATGATCTGGAAAAAATGAGGGAAACGTTTCGGGAGGGTAATAAGAAGTCGAAGCCTCGGGTTCAAGTTCATTCTGAATTGCGGCGGTAGGCGAAGATACTCGTGTAGCAGGTTTCTTTTTGCGTTGGAGGACTTTGAATCTAGGATGAAAGTCATATTGAATCGAGATATTACCCCGTGAAGATATCTGCGAGATTACCTGTTACGACAAGCCAAACTGCTCCGTTGAAGCTGAGATCCTATCTCCTTCCATTTACAGCCAATTTCGCTGTACACCTGAAGGAGCCTAGCTTCCTCACCGGGGGTCCATTCGTCTCTTTTCAAAGTGGGATCAAGCGCTTCATTGTACCGTTTAGAACATGCATCGTCGGTCCTGCCTTCAATTTCTCTCGCAATGAGTGACCATCTAGCGCCATACATATTGTGAAGATAACGGAGAAGAGCATCTTCTTCGACTGTCCATGGAGATTTCTTGACTGTTGGAGAGAGGGAGTGAAGCCATCTCTAATAAAATATTGTTCATGATGTTAGACCGGATATATGATAATGCCTACTTTTCTACAGGCTTTGTTGTCTCGACCTGGTACCTCACTGGCAACGGCTTGCCAGTTATCTTGTGTACCATATTTGACTACGGCATCCCGCAGAAGGTCGTCGTCCTTCTGGGTCCAAGGTCGAGTAACCACTTTCTCGCCCATCGCTATACAATCATGACAATGAGGTCCGAAACACTGCAGTGCAAGTGGCAAGTAAAGATGAAGGTCTCCCCGCACGTGTTTTAGACGCTCAAAATCCAGAAGCGCCGAGGTACCACCGTTTGTTTCCTGCTCGAGCTCATTCACGCCTAAGTCCCTGAGATCGCTGTGATACAAGAATATAGCTACTGTGGCCATTCAGAGCTTCTCTACTTGACGCTTGACGTGCTTCAATCTTTGAACTTTAACTTTCAATCAGTACACATATTACACACAATCCTTCAAGTTATACCGGCGTAAGTAGACTCGAAGTTGAAATGATCTACTAGCTGGTCGTCTTGAAGTTCATGGAGAGTAGCCTCGTTTGGTACTATATGGTACATGCTATCTGGTGAGTCGGCTCCGAAGGCTTGCGAACCTCAGGACCTGCCGAGAGAGTATCAGAGAAATATCAATATCCAGGGATTTCAAGTTACCTCAAGCTCCGAATAATTGAATAACAGACCACTGATATTCCCATTGATCTGAGCACGATGCCGCTTCCGAGCTTCTAAAGCCACCCCGAAACATCAAAGGGGCATAAGAATGTGTTCAATAACCTGAGAGCAAGTACTCCCCCAGTACCAGTAGTTTGGTGGAGGATGCCGAATATGACCCAGGTAAAGGCAAAACACCATGCGGGAAGCGCTCCTCAAATCAAGACTTCCTTGACCATCCAAAATTAGACATTTTAACCGCACGACAAAGCGCACAGAGATGAAACTTCTATCCGCTCTGTGTAGGACGTCCAGCCAACCAGCATGACATGTACACGAAATAAAGTTTGCACCCGAAAACTCGGAACCCTATGAATTCGAGAGAGAAGAGGTCAAAAATGGTAACACAGCTCATCGAGAAGCGGTCGAGGGAGGTGTTCAGCCATGGACGAGCTCGTGCCAATCACCGTTGATCTATATTTACAGTCCATTCCATATACTCATCGAGAACTCGATAACACATAAAGAATACAAGTCTTTCCAAATGTGATTACTATATGTACAGTGTGTGGGTGACATTTGAACATGAACTAAGACGACTTATCTAGAAGCATCGCCAAAACGACAATGGTGCCGTTGAATAACACTCATCAGATCCGAGGAATGTTGTAGAAGGGAGTGGAGAATGAAGCTGCCGCAAGATATTTGGCAGATAATAAAAACAGCCAAGGATGCGTCGAGCATGTAATCGACTGTATGCATAAAAGCGCAATTTCTGTACAGAATCGGAGGGAGTGAAATCATCTGTTGCATGTGCAGATAACTTTGCATCAATCTTTTCTCTCCACAAAAACGATATCACGATTTTTTCGATGCTCCTACAAAAACCCATTAGTCAGAATTAGTACATCTGAGAAATCAAATGAAAGTCGGCGAGCGTACTAGGTGATGAATACGGATCTCCGATGCTCCTGCAGAAAGGCCAGCGGTCAGAATACTCTCCGATTCAAAGACTCAAAAGGCGGCAAGCGTACTGGCTGATGAGAAGTTTCATAGTCGACATGGACGAACGCACGTTCAATGTTTGGTAGAGCTTCAATCTTGCCTTGTAGATGTTCACTAATATCGTGAGCCTTCCAGAGGGGAGTCTTTGGATCCATGACAATGTCTACTTCGACAAAAAAATCCTGCACGTATGAAATTCGAATAAATCAAGATTCCGGGCTGTCTTGGCAAAGTTATCTTACCGGTCCACTCTGAGAAATGCCGAAAGAGTGACAATGAGTACAAGTAAACGGCGCACCAAACGAAGAAGGAAACTCACATGGTAAGCCCGAACAGTATCAATTCGTTCAATCTCCTCGCTAAAAGTCAACGACTTGTAGGTCAAGAGTTGTAAAACGCCATGTGGAGCGGATTTTCCTGCCAACAGTTCGAATTGGCCATAGATGGTTCTTCCCCATGCCATGATGACTCCGAGGGCGATCTAGAAAGTGTGCACGATGGCTCGGCGTGAGCAATGGCCAAGACATAAGGTAATAGGAAAGGAGAAAAGCTATTACTGACAATGATTGCTCCCATTGGATCGAGGACTGCGAGTGAAGAGAAAAAGTGGATATTAATCGACATGCAAAGGCCAGAGCGGCGCATGGCACCGGTACATACACCATCGCAGTTTACTTCCGCCGGTCGACATTAAAATACCTGCATTGGAGTTTTGAATACTACATGCAAGACCCATGGAAAATAGACACACCAAAGCTATTGATCCATAAATCGTTCCGATGATCCTCCCAGAGAACATGTACTTGGCTGGAGTTTTTGCGGAGAGAGAAGCAATACAAGAATAAGACAAACTTGACAACTGTGAAATGAAGCTTAGAAAATAAACTTGCAGATTGGCAAGCACTCACACAACGCAGAAGCCACAGCGAGGATGGAGGGCAGATGGAAGTCTTTTACTGAACCGTTGGTATGGGTGATGAGATCTCGTACAGACTCTACGATGACAACCAGATTAACGGAGCTCATTCTGTCGGTTTTGGAGAGTTGGCAATCGCGGAGTTCGAGGCAGATGGCGAAAGATGTTCACGTACAGAAAACCTAAAAATGGACGTGTTAGTTTTGCGCAAAAACAGTGAAGGGTGGTCAGCGTACCGTATATAATATTCCCGATGGTCTCTAGTCTCGCTCCTCCTACAGGCCACTTTTTGGAGTCTAATGATTCTGCCTTCCTGTGCAGCCATAGTAGTAGGACGTTAGATCCAATGTCGAAAACAGAGTCAATACCCGTCGCGAGAAGACTCAATGACAACGCTGATATTGCGGCATACACTGGTGGATATTAAGTGGATATAAGCATAGAGAGCGCAATGAGGGAATGTACTTTGGAGTGCGCAGAGAGTCAGATTAGCTATTAAACTGGCCCATACTGCGATCTTGACCTGGATAGGAATCAGATTGAAGGAAAGAGCCAGGACTGAAGAAGCCCACAGGCAGACGCGCTGCGTCCTCCTCGTGCCTTGCTTCGTTGGTATGTTCTTCCATCGATTTGAGCAAAGAGACAATGAGCTACAAAGAGAGAGATGAGTTTACAGACGGAAGTGGAAAATGTAGCATTCAATACGTACATTATTTTGCCGAGCATAGTAATTATGAAGTTTCTTCCCATTTTTACGATCCCGCAACTCTTGAAGCTGCTTCTCGGACTGGAGGCCTTCACGAAGGTGAAAAGGATCTAGTGGCAAGACGCTAGCGGACTCTGAGGTACGCTCAATATCCTCGCTTTTGGTGCTAGGATCAAGTACCACTGTGTCGGACTGTGTGATGGCGTTAAAGCTCTCCGAGTAAAACGACTAGTCAAAAACGCACCTGGGTGAGTGAGGGCGCTGGAAGCGCTATGGCCGGTAATGCAGACGCCTTTCGATCGATGAGCATAGCGTCCTTGGGAACGCTAGAGAAGGCCAAGAAAATCCAACGCACAGAGAAATTATGGAGACCAGGACAGTGAGAAAACCCAAGACAGCGGTAAGAGGAAATCTGATCAAGTCAATCTAAGCGGCCACGCTTACCCGGAATCTCGGTGCATAACCAAACGTACGGAATGCAATTGGCTGACCGGTCGAGACGTTGGGCGGTCGTCGACGCTATGCCGGTCAACGAGCGCTATCTCTCTCAAGCGCCGCTTGAACCCCGAACTTTCTTACGCGACGACGTGTGCCTTTTCAGGCCCTGGATTCCACGCTGTTTTCCACGCCAGTCAAGGACGAGTATCACATTGCACGACTTTTTGTGAATTTCAGCGACCTTCGGATGACGTGGAGCAGGTTTTGCTTGGCCAAAGTTATCGAATAACAATGTCAGCTGTGGATTAGAATTTTTTCAGGAGTTTTGCTGGAGAAACTGACTGTTGGAGGATAAGACATATAAATATCTTATCTGATATCCGGGTGAGTTATACCTTCGGTAGCCGTCAACGCCGTCTTACATAAATATAGTATAGGTTCATGAGCAACGACGACATACGAGCTCTGATGCCTGTCCTTGCCATTTTGGTGTGTTTGATGTGAGTTCGTCAGTATTTTCGCATGGAGAAACTGACCATTTGCCTGTAAGTAGATCTGCAGCGCTGTTATGGTGCTTTCTGTCGTCGTGTATGGGAATGTCAATCCGCCAAGCCGCGTCTAATCTTTGGGAATACTCTGTACTCAGTGCCAGGCATGGAGGAAGTGGACGAAGAACGTTCGGAGATGAAGAGTTATGGGAAATGGAACATAGAAGAAGAACATAATTGCTTGCTTTCAAGATGAATATCATGACCTCGAAACGCTCATTGGGTACAAGCATGCACGTTCCGACGTTTGTTTCCTGGGGAATTTGGTCAGTGTCCATTGGCACTGACAAGATCTTGGCTCGATTTGAGTGTATGCGCGTCTTGAGTGTATGCGCGTCATGATTCCTGTAAAGGTAATTAGCTTCCCCAAAACGAACAGGATGCACGCCTGTAATCCCAGAAAGGACAATGTTTGCTCTGACCAAACTCTGAGTCGTCCTATAAATTCGATCTGGGGCATGAAACCTTCTTCACCTCTCTGCCTTCTACCACCATCTACGTGTAAGAAACCAACTTGCACTTAGTACATCGCTACATTTTACGATCATCACTACACTTTACGATCTCTATTAACGAATTATCATGAGACTTCCATCCAGCTCTTCGCTTGTCTTCGCTACTCTCGCCATTTCGTCGTCATCTTCGACTTTGTCGGCAATCGCGGCTCCTGCTGGTGATCACGGTCAAGGTCAATCTGGCGTCAGTGCGACTAACAATCTCAACGCTGCCCGTCGTAACTCTGTCTCACTTCCTCGCTCTGAAGTTGACGATGCTCATGAAGCGCGTTCAGAAGGTTAGTCACGCGTTTTAGCTATTCCTTCATCTCGCCTTATGCATACGCGTCTTGCAGAAAAAACATCACAGGTCCAAAGGCGAGGAGCTTTATGCTCTCTTCCAATGATGCCTAGCTTAATGTCTATTCTCCTACTGCCCTGCGCACCGAGCGCTCAAGCCGCAGACGTTGCGAGCTTGGGCACGATGTCGGTGCCCGATAACTCAACTGATCCGAGCGTTGAAAGCTCTGCCCCCTGGAGTTCCACTCCATCTGATTCATCTGCTCCTTCGAACGCGTCTTCCACTTCTGCCACTCCTTCAGCCACCGACGCGCCACCTTCTCGTCGTGATGTCCCTGCGCCTCCTGCAGGTGCTCCTCAGCCTCCTATTGACCCGACAACTGTCCCAGGTACAGCTGCCGGCGTACCTGGAAAGGCTGAGGATACTGTTGGCCAGGCTCCTCTCCCGCAGCCGGCCAAGGACACGGCGGGAACCGCTGAGGGTGCTATACCTATTCAGCCAGGACCGATACCGTCCACAGTTGCTAACAAGATTCCAAATGGGGTCAAAGACAAGGTAGGGACCGCCAAAAGTGCCGCTCCCCCACCGGTCAAGGATAAGGTGGGAACTAATCAGAGTGCTGCTTCTGGGCAACTCCCGGTTCGTCGTAGTCATCGTGCGAGACGAGATGTCCCTGCGCCCCCTGCGCCTCCACCTGCGCCTCCTTCTGGAGCACCTTCTCTCCCTGTTCAGCCGCCAGTTCAACCTCCAGTTCAGCCGCCAATTCAACCTCCTGCTAAGCCGCCTACTGCTTCCACTACTGTCACAAGCACCGTAACGGAAACTGCGGCCCCAACTTCTGCTTGATTTGACGACTTGCATTCCACTTTCCTCATCGCCTTGCACGTACGAAATCTGTATACCCTTAATTTAATTAGCTGAAATGACTCGCGTATAATGATCATTACTGTATGGAAGGAATAATACATTATTTTTGCTCATGTTTGACTATATGCGTCCGATATACCTTGCTTTAACCGACCTGCACGCAACTGCCAGAAATTCCGGAGAGCGTCATGCAATCTTGCTTCCTCAAACGGCTGAACAGAATTTGGAACTACATCTGACCATTTGGTAGCCATAATTATTCATTCAGTTCTAAAACGCTATGTACGCTAATATCGATTTCCCATCGGCTATCATACGCGATCAAGGCTGTACTCTGAGTTCACTTAAAAAGCTCGACGTACACAACCCTACTCATCTTTATCTTTAGCGCAGGCCGCTATCCATTCACACAGACGAATTGACTTCGCTCTAGCTCTGGTCCTGACATTCCCTCGTGCTTGGATATTCTACGCTGCTTGTTGTATTCATCGCAACCGACCATGATTCGCCAACTTATTTTCCTCTTGTCTGCTGCTTCCTTTGCTTTCGTGGCTAACGGTGCTGCTATTGTCCGCCGTTCAGATGGTGATCTCCAGCTTTCGTTTACACTCGAAAAATACTAATTTCAGCCCGTGCATGTTAGCGATCAGTGATATCACTGCACAAGCTGCATCGTTGTTCGGTGATGCCACGAGCATAGTCAACTCTGAATTCGGGGTAGCCACAAGCGCCATTGAGTCTGCATTTGGTCATGCATCTCTTCCTTCTGGATTTGTGCAGACTGTAACATGTACGTTGTTTGGGGTTTCTCCATTTCGCCTGGGCGACTATCCTCGATCTCATGTTTATCTCCTCTCTTCTTTTAGCTGAAGCGGGTCACATCGAAAGCATCATATCCAGCTTAGGAGGCGAAGCAATCACCTTGGCTAGTGCTGGACAAGGCGCTGTCACCTCATTCGCTGGCACTCACTTCACTGTAGCCGCCAGTGCATCTGGCTCTCCCGCACTGGCAACATCCTCCTCATCTATTCAGACTTCGAGTGGTTTCGTGACCTCTGCTACTTCTCGTCCGCTTACTAGCACCAGCAGTGCTGCTCCCAGTTCTACGGTTTCCCAGAAGAATAGTGCTTCGGTTAGTATCCAGTCCGCCAACACGATGATGACGATCTTCGTGGCCCTCGCGACTCTTGTGGGTAGCACAGCGGTTGGTGCTTTAGTTGTTTTGTGATACCATTGATACAGGATGATGTAATTGGAATTAGTTGGGATTTAGTGTTTCGGTCATATCTATCTCTGTGAAACTGCTTGTAGCTATTGTAATATCATTAGGATATTGACCTCAAAGGGGATTATTAGTCAGACTTGACGGAATCTGCGAAGAGGAACTACCTTCCGGGATATCAACAGTGATAGATTCGAAAACAAATTTTACTCAAATGTGTGGTTAGTGTGGCACCGATGGCGAATTGAATTCTCCATAATCCGAGTCCATGTATCTTAGTCTAGTCGTTGTCAATGTGTCCTCCTTTATTTCTCTTTCTAATCCCGCGAGCTGTGCAACGTTCCCGGATACAATCTAAAGCTCTCTGGTATAAAGATGGGGAACCACGAGACCCACGCATTTTTTCATCCTAGAGCTGAATAGGACATATTCTCTCAGCCAAACCCCGACTTGTTACCTAGGTTAGAATTTGTGCCACTCGGACATAGATCCGGCTTGTTAGACTCTTATTTCTCGTTTGACGAATGATTGGCTACCCATTTTGAAACTTCCTTGCTACATAACCCCCTCTATCCCAATCGTCATTTGCTATCTTTCGCGCTGATCTTCGAGAGATGGAGACATCCTCTGCAAACAGTACCTCCAACCTGAATGGCCATGCGACATACTCTCCTGAAAGCCAATACAAGTTGCCGAGCTTCTGTATCGACGAAGCTCGTCCGATGAAGGTCGTCGTCGTGGGAGCAGGATACAGCGGTAACGCATACTCAAAGTTACGATTCTTCTAATCGTTAATTGCACTTCCGAGTCAGGGATAGTTGCTGGTATTCGGTATGCCACGCTTGGTTGAAGGAAGTTTCTGTAGTTGAGCGACGAATATATGCGCAGGTTCCTTCAAAGGATCAAAAATATAACACTTACCATATACGAGGCCAATGCGGGCGTCGGTGGCGCGTGGTATGTGAACCGGTATCCAGTTTCGTCTTTAACGCCTCGACGCAGAAGCTGTTTCCGAACTGACCCAACGAATATAACCAGGGTCTCGCGTGTGATATCCCTTCCCACTGTGTACGTTGACAAATTGTGATGGATTCAAGACGGAGATTTCTTACCTCATCTATATCAGTACCAGCTCACTTTCGCCGAAAATGTAAGGCCCAGAACTACTTCCTCATGCAACCACAAGCTCATTTTACAATCCCCATCTTTAGCCAAACTGGTCCTCGTTCTATGCTCCTGGTCCCGAAATACATGACTACCTGAAGTCCGTGGTCGAGAAATTTCATTTAGATTCCTACATCAAACTTCGACACCGTCTCACTCGTGCGCAATATGATGAAGAGTCGGGAAAATGGAATTTGACTATCCAAAGACCCATCAGAGAAGAACAAACCCTCCAGAACGGCAGCTCGCAAGGAGGTGGACAGGATAATCTCGAAGAGATCGAGGATACCGCCGACGTTCTTTTCACTGGGATCGGTAGCCTCAGCAGGTGGCAATGGCCAGACATTGAAGGTCTCGCATCACGAAACCGGTCTCCAGGTAATGTATCAGAAATTACTGCAAATATTCGATAAATCAGCTAATAGTATTAACTATCCCGAATGTATCTCAGATTACTCAAATTTTTCTGTAGCGAGAAAACTTTTCCAATATTATATTGTTACTATGTTAGTGTATGATCATTCTCATAGCAGGTGATATTGTCAGTCGCATGTATTGTCAGTTGCATGATTGGTAGCAAGATTATCAAGCGTACTATTTTGAATGTTACTATTCTTGTTGCGCCAGATATTCTGGGAAGTGGATTTGGGTAACAGGGCAAAACCCTGGCCTATGGAGGGGCTCAGGCTTTGCTCAACATCTGGGCTACAAATTCGACGAAATGGATTGTTGAATGCGTCTCGATGAGAGACGCGTTAGCCCGGTAGCTGCACAAAACCCTGGCCTATGGAGGGGCTCGGGATTTGATCAACGTCCGAGCTACAAATCCGACGAAACAGATTGCTGAACGCGTCTCGATGAGAGACGCATTAGCTCAGTACCCAGTGCACAAAACCCTGGCCTATGGAAGGGCTCGGGTTTTGCTCAACGTCCAAGCCACAAATGCAACGAAATGGCTGTATAGTTTGAGTGCAGGAAGGTGGTTGAGGGCAGGAAAGCGAGGGCTTTTAAAGCCTGTGGTAGACGCTGTAAACAAAGAACACTGTCACATGATATGCCGTTCAATCCGGTCCTTGAGACGTGTGTAAAATTACTGCTATCATTAACCCTACTGTAATAATGCTGATGTAGGATTCCTGGTTTTTTCAACACAATGTTTACAAATAAAACACATGTGTCGAAATCTTGTAATATACTGGAAGGTATTTCACAGAATATTCCTAAAGGTTTACAGATAATACGTCAAAATGTTGTAACATACTAAAAGATTCTCAATCGAGGTTTTTCCTGATGCACAGACATTCAAGTTAGATTAAAGTATGAATGATTATCTTTGAATACACTAAGAGAAAATGAGGGAGCATTATCTAACACTGACTCACTTGTCCATCCCGCAGGTACCGCTCCTCCCCACTTTGGAAACAGGTGCACACTCCGCAGGATTGAATCGAGAGGAACAATTGATGCGGCTACAGTTCCATCAGCCAGAACATCACGCTTCAATCTGTACAAGCCAGAGAATGCTTCAGGGTTGCGAGAAAATCTTGTATACCATTCCACATAGGCAAGATGGGTAGGCGGAGGAATGTTTGGTGGCAGTAATGTGTCGAGCTTATCACTGGGCAATGAGAACACAACCCGTACCCGGCCAATCCGTGTATCTAAAGAATAATACATCATTTTCATGCCACCTATAAGAAGATTAAGGCGTACCTTTGACCCAACTACCCTCATCCTTAACTTTTAAGAGAGCTGTATCGAATCGGGAAGGACGGATGACCTCACCATCACCATTGATGTGACGAGGATGGACAGAAATAGAGTCGAGTGTCTTCTTACCATATAGATCCAAGTTAATGAACTTCACTTTGTGCCAGATGGGAAGTGAGCGAAATGGAAGGACAACAAATCGTGCATAGTCATCCACCTGATTGAGAGGAACGGAAGGGTCACGGTATTGAACAAGAAAGCGCTTCAGAGCATGCTGGAAATGAATGGCATGATATCCGTTCGCCCCAGTATCTTGAAGCTTTGAGAGAGCGACCGCTTTTACAGTTGGAAACTGAGTTACCTTCTGTTTAAATACACACTTCAAGTCCTCCAAACTTCGCTGAGCACCTGGAAAGTCATACCGCTTTCCAATGCAAGAATCTAGAGTAGGAGTAGAAGTTAAGGATTCGGAGTTGAAATCTGAGTTTGTGGCTCCACCAGAAAGCCTCCATGCCACGTAGTTGGTATGATGAAAAATCTTTTCTCGACGTTCGAGCCAACGTGTCATCTGCGCATACTCATCTTTATGATTGGATGCACGATATGCATCCTTTGCCAAATCGATATGAAGACGTTCAGTGGTTTCAGTATTGTAATTGTCAGTAGTGCCATAGTATTTGATAGCACGGGAGTAGTGGCAGAGGAAATGAAGTTTTGGCAGATTGAAGTTCTCACGAACTCCAAGGTCAACAAAGATGTCTCGATTTTCATGGAAGGAGTCTAAAGCCTTTTCCAACGATACAAGAGACTCACTACTGTGAATTGGATAGGATGCAAGGTAGAGAAAATCCAGAAGTGCGCGAGTTGCTGCCAATAAAGTATTGGATTGATCGGATGTCAACTCTGGAATATCCGTCACAACACCTAGGATGAAGGAGCATATTTGTCTATGCTCTTTTCCACTAACGCGTGATAGAGTAGAGATACCTCTGTGGAATATCCGAATGCTATGGTTAGGTGGAAGTCGACGGACACGGGCATCAATCTCGTCAGCACCACAGATCTCAGTCAGCCAAGCAGTAAGATGCTTCATGACGCCCTGATAGAGCTGATGTAGGATATCTGGTGTAATTGAGGCAAAGATGTTGGTGTAAGGAAGGTTCTCCCAAAAAGGATGTTGAACTGGTTTGATGTTGACCTCCAGACACTTTTCTACCCAAACATCAGTTCCGATAGTGCCAATAGCAATGAGAGCTGCTTCGATATCTCGATATGGGCGTTTGCATGGATAGGTCTCCAGCTCATTTTTCTCTGCATCACAAGTTGGACAGTCGCCATAGTAGACAGTCGTAACTAAGGTCTGTTCCGGATAGTCACCAATGTAGGAAGCAAGGATAGGATGTCCACGACGTTTCACGCCATCTCCACTCTCCATAATAACACCCTCAAGCCCCGCTTGCTCCAGTGGAGTCACTAGGTGCTTCATGCAGGCATGGAAAAGATTAGTGACTGCCCGACGTCGAGCTGCTTTGTTGGTAATGTGTTCAAGACGGGATGTTGGTAGATATGCAAGGAGTATTTGGCCTTGCTGTGATGGTTTTCGGCGAATCTCTTTTGGCAAATTACCAATGGTAAGATAGACAGGATATGCAGATTTGTTTCGAAAGAGGGTGATCTGGGTTTTATCACTGGAAATGATGACAGGAATGATAGTAGCACCAGGCTTATCAGTTTCGACTGCTTTCTGTACAAGAACTGTAAGTAGGTATCCGATATTGAAACAACCGTCACGTACCTGAGTATCCCACCACCATTTTCCAGTGTTAAAGTCATGATACAGACGTATAGTCTTGTCAGCATCCGCATAGTGTCGTTCAGGGGTAAAACACAAGTATTGACAGTGGTCTGGGTTGCCATAGAGCGCCTGAATGCACTCCAAAATGTCGCGTCTGTACAAGTCAAAAGCTTGACCAGCGATGACCACTTCTTCCCGAGTGAAAGCTGGACGCCGTGTAGGTAGTTCTTTATCAATGATATTGTTCAATTCATTACTATTATGATATGATAGTCCTAATGCTTCACTAACCTGCACTCAATCAACATGACGATTGCGAAACCAAGGTTAAAACAAAGACTTACACCATCAATAGCCAACAAGTCAGAAAAAGCAGTAGAACCAGCGCCTCTCAACTTTGCCCAGTGCGCTAACTCCCAATCCATCTTCGAAACAAACGGTGCCCATATATTCTCCCCGCTGCTTGGAATATGTGATTTGTACCACCCATATCCATCCCTGGAATCTCGAGCTGTATGATGTTGAACGCTAGGTAAAGGGGCACCTGCATGGCCACCAAATGTTTGTACATAGATGCCATCTCGGTGAGCAGGTAAGCGCAGCAGTGGATTTCGGGGTCTGAAAATTGGATTTTCCATGATGTCGACATCCATATAAGACGGTTGCACTGGACGCTCTGGCTCCCAGTGTTGCTCCACTTGAATAGCACTATTACTATCATCATCCATGTCGCTATCCGAGTCACTACCACCACCAGCAGGGTTATCAAATCCTGGGAAATCGGCTGCAGTATAGTCCTGCCCGAAAAAATCACCGCCAAATGGCTCGGGGGCCTCTGCAGCCTTAGCTTCTGGAGTAAATGGATGATTGGGAGAATGAGACTGATTAGAGATGCACCGATGATGTCGAGGGAGCTGGTGAGGTTGAAACCGACTCCTACGAAGTTGCGCAATGACATCGTTTGCTACTTTCCGGCAGCGGGTGTCAGTTGTTTTGATATGATGCTGAGTGAGGTCACTATCACGCTTCCAGCTACCATTGCAGCCTGTGCATGTATATCCTGTAGCAGAAGATATGTTGGGCGAAAATTGGAGCGAAAGTGCACAAAGTCGTATGAGCTTAATCAATATAAATAAATTAGCCGAAGATGGAGCAAGTAGAAATTTGCTAACCTGCTCTGTACATCCACGTCACTCAGTAACGTTTCTACCACTTCCAGCATGTCAGCTCGTGCAGGCAGAAAATCTGCCGTTGATAGTGGAGTTCCTGCTTCTATACCTCTTGCCAATAATGAGGAACCTAATAGCAGAGAATTACGCTCGCAAAAAAGGAAAGGCGAAACCAGAGCTGGCATTGGTAAGTTCTCCTGCTATTCAAAGACATCAACTAACTTTCTGTCATACTTTAGACAACCGACAGCTGGTCACTGCCCAGAACACTGCACATCGACCAAGTAAACGGTCTAAGCAGGAGCAGAACAATGCCATACCACCCACCTCACAAAGAAGATCTGCACGGGTGGTGACAAAAACACCTGCGCCAGCCAGAAAAACTCTACGAAAAGCGCCAGCACATGCAGTCAAAGCACCTGCCGTAGCAAAATTGTCTCTGGCATTGACTCCTCCAGCTAATGAAAAGAACAGAAGTGAGCCAGAATTTTTGCCCATGGTAATTGAGTCGCTAACCTTTCATCTGCATGAAGGAGGCCGTGCACTTGTCATTCCAGAATCTGAAGATGACGAAGGTGAGTAAAACAATGTATTATGCCTGGTCACTTTATGACCTCTTTATCAATGTAGAGCGCATTACTCAGCGCCCAGCTCCAGCAAAAGATAATGAAGAGAACATTGGTGAAGAAGAAGAGATGGAAATGGAAATGGAGATAGACATAGATGAACGTCAGAATGACCGAGATGCTGG